>PVIH01002139.1:0-130533 GCA_004025045.1 Sigmodon hispidus
CATTTCTCTGATGGCTAAAGATGAAGAGCACATTTTCAGGTGCCTTTCAGCCATTCGTAGTTCCTCTGCTGAGAATTCCCTTTTTAGATCTGAACCCCATTTTTTGATAGGGTTATTCAAGGTTTTGGGATCTAAATTCTTGAGCTCTTTATATACCTTAGAGATCAGTCCTCTGTCACTTGTAGGGTTGGTGAAAATCAAAAGTTACATTTTTTTTTAATTTTTTTTTTAAAACTTTATTTATTTATTTGCCTTGGTGTTTGCCTGGAACTGGAACTACAGACAGTTGTTAGCTGCCATGTGGGTGCTGGGCATCGAACCCGGGTCCTCTGGAAGAGCAGACGGTGCTCTTAACCGCTGAGCCATCTCTCCAGCCCCAAAAGTTACATTTTTTTAAGATTACAAAATAATTCATTGTTTTTCTTAGATCAAAATTTAATTTTTTGAGATGAGAATCTAACTTTATCTTTTCTAGGTAATTATCCAGTTGGCCCAATTCAGTTTTTATAATGATATCTTATTTTCCTTCACTAATTTAAGATGTCATATCTATTATTTATATAATAAATTCTACATGTTTGTTTTGAAATTTTCTATTATGTTTCACTTTGCCAGCTTGTTTTTTGGTGCCATCATTCATTGATTGTGAGTATACAGTAATATAATCTAATGTTTTCATTATTATGTTTCAGAATTTCCTGGGTTATTCTTATTCTTTATATGAACAATGAGATTTTGTAAGGTTTAAACATTGTTTTTAGGATACTTGATGTGGTGGTTTGGAAGTAAGTGGCCCCTACAAGGGGCACTATTAGGAGGTGTGGCTTTGTTGGAGAAAGTGTGTCACTATGGGGTTGGGCTTTGAGATCTTTTTTGCTCAGTGTGACAGCCAGTTGACTTCCTGTTGCCTGTAAGATGCAGAATTCTCAGCTAGTCCTCCAGCACCACATTTGCCTGCACACTGCCATGCTCTCCACCATGATGGTAATGGACTGAACCTCTGTAAGCCTGCCAAATTAAATGGCTTAAAAGAGTTACTACTATATTCATGGTATCTTTTCACAGCAATAAAAAAAACCTTAAGACACTTGATGTGCATTTTAAAAAAACATTTATATATAATTACAGTCTTTACATAATTTCTTCCCTCCACTCTCCCCTCTCCAAGTCCTCCAGTGTTTCCCCCATTCCCTTTCTACTTCATGAGCCCCCTTGTGTGTGTGTGTGTGTGTGTGTGTGTGTGTGTGTGTGAACAGCATGTAGTCTATTTAGTGTTACTCACATGTAAATGTATTTAAGAGATGCCACTTGCCATGGAGAAGACTGATTCTTCTTCTTTTCACAGCTATTATCTATAGTTCTTTGTCTAAGGGTGGGGGCTTGTGAGACTTTCTCCATTCACACTGGAATGTCAGCTAGGGATTCTTTTGTCTTAGTGGCCCATCTCGCCCCAGTGGGGCTGAGATTACATTTGCTTGCACTATGTAATCAGCTTTTATGTGGGTTCTGGGGATTGAAACTGAGGTCCTGACGCTTGCTTGGCTGTACCCAGCCATTCTCCAACCATCCTCTGCTTACTTTTGTATATAGTAAAGAATGATTATTTTTAGAACACATTTTGTTTTTAAGACCTTTTCCTTCTATTAAACGTTTAAATGATTTAAAATTATGTAGAACAAAAAATGAGCTACTGTATACACACACATATAAATATATATGAGAAAAAAATGTATCTTTTTTATGTTTAGAGAAAAGGCTTCTCATGTCAAGAAGTGAGCCAGTTTCACTACCCCCCAAGAAGGTTCTAGATGAAAACTTCAGCAGGTATTTGCAGGGTTTTTTCCAGTCTGAAGAAATCCAAAGGTTTTTATATTAAAAGACTCACTTCTAGAAGGTTTACAACTCTTTTTAGGAAAAGACTTGTTTAATATGTTTCTGTATGTGGTGGTTTGAAGAGGACGGTCCCCATAGCGCTCAGATTTGAATGCTGGGTCATCATGGAATGGCATTACTTGAAAGGGATTATTAGGAGGTGTAGCCTTGTTGGAGTAGGTGTGGCTTGTTAAAGAAAGTGTGTTACAGTGGGTAGGCTTTGGGGATTCAAAACTCCATGCCAAATCTAGAGTAAAGTAACTCTTTAATCTCTGTTCTGTTTTACAAGGCTCTCTGGTGCCTGTGTGAATTACCGGTCATGTTCAACATTAAGTGTTTGCCCCTACTACATGCTTGTGCTTCCTCTTTCTCCTCCTCTCCTCCCCTCCCCTCTCTTCTCCTGTCCCCTTTCCCCCTTCCCTCCCCTCCCCTCTGCTTCCCTCCCCTCCCCTCTCTTCTCCTGTTTCCTTCTTCTCTCCTCATCCTCCCTCCCTCCCTCCCTCCCTCCCATTTCTCTCTCATCCAGGGCTTTACACATGCTAATGAAATGTTCTATCACTGAGCTACATGCTCCCCCCCCAACTCCACCCCATCCCCACTGCCACCATTTTATTTATTTAAAGACAGGGTCTCACTATGTAGCCTAAACTAGGCTCAAACTTGTATTTTGATGTCTCCATCCCAAATGTTGACATTACAGGTGTGGACCACCACATTTGGTTTGAACGTAGTATATAAATGACAGAATACACACCTTCAGTATGTTTTAGCAAATATAAACCTGTGTGATAACCACCACATTCAAGACCAGAACATTCCCATTGTCCTAAAAGGTCCTCTGTGTCCCTTCCCAGTCATTTTTCCCCGTGATCGAGGCACCCATTAGGAACAACACCATGAGGTGAGGATCTATTGATATATAATACACATTTTTTTCTAGATTCAGGAAGACAGAACAACCTAAGACTTTCTCAGAGCCTCTGATTTTAAAAAAAGGAAACTTTAATTCTGTGTCCTTGTCCAGGAGTCGACTTGGCAAGGCCAGTCTAGGGCTAGAGCCAGTGCCTCAAGAGAGTCAAAATTGTGGTTTCTGGGGACCTGACTCTTCCTCCTGGGCTGTGGTTATCAGCCCTTAGGCAGCTGTGTCTGAGGTATCCCGTGTTCTCTTTGCCAACATTGTCTGACTTAGCTCTTTATGGCCTTGACTGTTTCCCCCTTGTCAATAGTATAAATGATGCTGCACTTCTCAATACGCTTACTTGTAAGTCATCAGCTTGTGTGAGAGTCCTGGGTCCCAGCTATGACTTTTGTCGTCTATATTTCTCATCCTTGATCCTCCCATGCAACACCTTGCTGTTTAGGACCCTTCAGGACACCCAGCATTTCAAACAAAAGAATCCATACAGTATGTTTCCATTGGGGTTGGCTTCTTTCATTTACCATCCTGTTTGAGATTCATTATATTTGTCTTAGTTTTGATCAATTTATTTGTTATTATTGTGTGTGATGGGGGAGAACTGGTATCACTAGGCTTGCATGGCAAAAGCTTTATATTCTTCTTGGCAACCATCGCTCCTTCCTTAAAAAGGAGCTCAGAGATGGCAATCCGGTTCTTCTTGGGCATCAACATCGTGGTGGCTTCAGGGTCCGAGACGGAGGCTGGAAAGGCACCCATTCACCTTTTCAACCATTAATTTTTCCCTCATTCCACAGACTTTTTTCTGGAGCTTCTATGTATCAGGGAAGTGTCAGCAACTGGTTAAACGCAGGCCACAAGCACATGCCCTAGAATCCTAGTACTTAGAACACTGAAACAAAAGGACCCCATCTTGAAACCCTATCTCAAATAAAAATAAAACAAAAACATACAAATACATAAATGTAACCTGGTTCTAAATTTGCATGTCACAGTTTGATCTTTGGGGAAAAGATCTTTTGAGATAAAATTTATCAGTACCTCAGCCTTTATTCAGGAGTTCAAAGATCAGTATTTAAAGTGATGAGGTACCAGAGTCAATGCTCTCTGCAGACTTCATGAATAATGTATTGCATTCTATCATAAGAAGAAAGCCTTATGGCTGCCCCAGCCAAGATAACATGTCCATGTTCCAGGCAGGAAGAGCTATATATGTCACTTTTATCGGAAAAGCAAGAGTCCTCCCAGAAGTTCCCAGAAGATTTCTTTTTATTTCATCATCCAGAAATGGATCTCAAGGCCATCTATAGGCGCCAGGAAGTGAATGAGGCTTTTGTAAAATGAGATAAGATTGTTGTGACTGACACATACCAATTTTGACACAAGGTTGGCATAGTGCAGTGTCATTTCAAACAAAGCCAAGGTTCTAACAGTAAATAGACACTGTGTCTGGCAAGGTTTCTTATGATGGCTGCTGTGGGCCTTGGGGAGACATCAGCATAGACATGGCAATCACAGTATACTCCAGCACATGTGCAGAACTTTTCTTTACTCCCACCTAGTGAGGTCCTTAAAACAGCACACACAATTGGCACATTTATTCTTGTTATGGGCCAAAGTTATGAGTGTGTAACTGAGCCCTTTATAAAGCAAGATACAGATAGAATTTTCAAGTTCTCCTGAAAAGGGTCCCTCATGCTTCGGAGCTGGGGAAAGCAGTTTCCAAGGGACTGGAGAGTCAGATCCTTTTTATGCTGTGTCCCAGCTATGCTTACCCACTGCTCAACTCCCCTCCCTGTCTTTGGGGAGAGAAAAATCCAGTGTAGATTAAAGGTCAGGAAAGCTCATTCTTTACATCCCCAAATACGTAGAAACCAAAACCAGTTCACACAAAGAAATATAATTAAGATTAAGAGCTAAATTGCCAGGTTTAGAACTCAAAGACTGACTTGATGACACACTTCTGATGTGTTAACTCGATGATCATTTCAATAAATATAACAAATTTCTGTATTTTCAACCAGAAAAGTTAGACCAGACAATTGTAGGCATTCCCAACCAGAATAGGCTTACTGTAATAATCCTCAAGCAGATATAAGCAAGACAGAACCACTTCTTCTGCCAGATTGAACATGAGAAGGGGAGAGAATATGTTTTCATTTCAGAAGTGAACACATGGTTGATTGGGGACCAATAAGACACATGGTTTGATTCCAGGAGAAGCTATCTAACAATGTACAGAGAACTTTGCCAGCCCTGCAGGGGTGCCTGGAGCTGCTACAGACAAATGTTGCAGCTTGACACTCAAATTATGACCTTGTGAGTCAACTATAACATAAAAAGCAACAGCAAGCTGGCAGTGTAGCTCAATGGTGTAGTGTTTGTATAGTGCCCCGAAGCACTGGGCTCAGTCCTCTGCAGAGTATATTTGTGGCACACATGGTGGCAACGGTGGGACGGGAGGGGGGGGTGTTGTAGGGACCATGACAGAGACAGTGACAACTCTTTAATGTTATCACTGTGAGTGGGAGCAACCCACCCTGAACCTGCACACACCTCCTTCATCTGGAGTTTCTGTTCTGTGAGAAAAAGCGGGTAGAGATTATGTTTTCATGAAGCCTAGAGGTGGAAAAAAAAAAGTACAGAATGGACTAAGATAAGGTGCTGGAAGAATGTTTTATTTATTCTTTTCTGAAGTAGAAAGGTTTTAGAATACTCAATGGTCAGTATGAAAGAGCTACCAGGACTCAAGAAGGCGAAAGTGCTACAAACAGGCCTGGGGAAGCATACAGCTCGGGCATGCAGGCAGACTTGGATGGCACGCAGACCGGGAAGACAGCTAGGGAAAGCAAACAGATGGGGAAGGCATTCATGTGAATGGAGAAAGGAGAGCAAAGGAAGAATGAATGCACAGCATCAGGGACATGCTGGAGTGTCTGGTGGGACTGATGTGAGAAGTCCCTATTTCTCTCTTCTCTGAGAATCACAGAGATAATCTGCTGGGAATGAAGAAATGGGAGGGGTGCTTTGGAGGCACGGGAAGAACTGAGGTAAGCAGGTGTTTGAGAGGTCTTGAAGCAGGGCAGTGGTTGTGTCTCCATAGTCAGTCACAGCTGCTTAAGAAACAAAGGCAGAATTGGAAGCCAGTGTGGACAAACAAGTCCCCACCTCCATTAAATGAGACAAATTGTCACATGAAGCCAGGGAAACAGAGTGGCCAAGGGAAGTTATCTTCATTAGCTCTCCACTGCCCCTCTTCAGCATTCAATTTCCCCCTCAGGGACTCTTTCAGGAATAGAGAGGGTTATAAGAAAGCCGGGGGGGGGGGGAAGAGAGAGAGAGAGAGAGAGAGAGAGAGAGAGAGAGAGAGAGAGAGAATGAAGTCAGGTGTTCAGCTCTTTTTCTCCCCTATTTCATTCAGGTGAGGAACCCTACCATAGATGATGACACCCACACATGACATCTGTCTCCTAAATGATTCTAGATCCTGAGCAATGTCAACCATCATAAGGGTGAAGACATACTAGTATCCTTTCAATTACACAAAAGACTAAAATTTACCCTTTTAAGAACGGCAACAGGGAAAGCTCTGTTGCACAGACCCAATTTGATTTAGTTTCTTGACATCACAAGTGTTTGCCTGGGTCAATTCCGATTTCCCGCTATAGTTCTTTTTTTTTTTTTTTTTAAAACTTTATTTATTTATTTATTTATTTATTTATTTGCCTTGGTGTTTGCCTGGAACTGGAACTACAGACAGTTGTTAGCTGCCATGTGGGTGCTGGGAATCCAACCCTGGTCCTCTGGAAGAGCAGACGGTGCTCTTAACCGCTGAGCCATCTCTCCAGCCCCCCCCCCATAGTTCTTAAAGTGAGATCAGAGGGACGCAGCTCCCCCCACAGGGATTTGACTTTGAACACCAGAATGTTAACCTCACAGTAGATCTTTATTATAATAAATATATATTTTTTATATATTTTTATATATTATATCCGTGAATATTTTTTCTTTCAAGTAGCCAAACTGTTAGGAACAGTCATACCAGCCACTTGATAGACAGCTGCCTTGAAAAGGAAACTATAGATCAAGCAGTTCTTTCCTAAGCTACAGGCTGGACATTCCATCATGGCAAATCCACCCATTTTGAGCCATGAACACTTCATAGATCACTTGAGGAAATTACTCTAGTCAAAGACAGCTATTGACATAGCTGTTGCTGAAACTGTGGACTTCAGCTGCAGGAGGCCTTGCTTACCCATAGCAGTTTCAGGCAGCTTGTCTTGGCTCCAGGAGACCTCTCTACAGTCATGACAAGCCTTGGGCACACCTAGGTCACCCCACTCATCTTGTAGCTATTCTCATTAGGAAGAGGAAGGAGTACTTCCTTCACTGACTCAGGAAAAGCTTGTGGTCGGTACACATTTAAAACTTGTGATTATTGTACCTAGAAGCTATGTACAAGCATGCCACACCTTCAGATTATATAAGCAATGTGTTTTTCAGACTCCCTGGTCAGTCCTGGAGGCTTCTCAGTAGGCATGGCCCTCCTCTCATGCTTCTTAAATACTAGACTCCTGAAACATAAATTCTAGTTGGTATTTAATGAAAACTCAGAGTCAGATATTGGGGAAAGTTGGAATATTAGAGAGAAGAAACAGACCCCAGACAATTCTCACCCAGCCAACTTCTCGGGGTAAAAGCTATCTTCAAGAGTCCTCTGCCTGGCTCATCACTTCTACAGAATACTACAATGTCTGCCTACACCTGCCTTAAATATCTTCTTCTCCCAGTTGTTTCATTTCCAGGTCAACTCTGCATCATAATCCTAGAGTTAGGATTAAAAAGGTGTGAGCTACTACTATTTGATTGTTAGGCCTTGATCTCACAGAAACACAGAAAGATCTCAGTCTTCTGAGTTATGAGATTAAAGGCATGAGTTACCACTCTCTTGACTGTGGCTTGACTGTGGGTAATTCCCTCAAATGGTCTTAATGATTACTATGTTCTTTATCATGGGTAGAGTGTGATTGGTAACACAAAAAACAGATGAAACTCTGGCTGACAGCAGTAGACAGTTGTATCAGAATGGCCCCCTAGGCTATAAGTCTTCATGACTTCTAGGCTATAATCCTTCAACTCAGCACCTAAGAGGAGGCTGAAGAGTTCCAAAGTGTGGCTGGGAGGAGGGACTGTGGGAACTACAGATGACTGTGGCTGCTAAGAAAAGAAACAGCAGAGTGCTAAGATCATGGAAGATGAGGGAGCATAAAGGGCCATGGAAAAATTCCAGAGAGTCACCAAAGGTCAAGAGTTGGGGCCCAACACCTGCCTCTTGCACTATTCAGCTGCTGGGTGCTAGGCCACTGGCACTCAGGGCCCTTCACACCACTTAAGTTCATATAGCTGCAAGTCTCTGGCTTTGACTGTCCTTTGTCCTCAAGGCTTCACTGTAAGCCTCAGGGTTCCAGAGCCCAGCTCCACAGCCTCTGGAGCTCAGGACTACCAATGCCAAACATTGCCTAGTTCCATCTAGATAGAGGAAAAAACAAACCAAACCAACGCCCAAAAATTCTCAATCAGTCCTTTTTGAAAAAACAAAACCCGAAAATAAATTCTTAGGGTTCCATAGGTAGCCTTTTAGTCAGAGTAATTAGCTTTCCAAGCTTTACCATGTCGCTTCAAGTGATAATGTCAGGGCCAGAAAGATCAAACTAGACTGAGATTAGAAAAAGAATACAGAACACTCAACAGATTATCTACAGAGAATAGTCTACAGTAATTCCCGAGCCCCCGTGTTGTGGGATATTTGTACACTGTGTGAAGATTAATTTCTGTGATTGGTGTAATAAAAAGCTGAATGGCCAATAGCTAGGCAAGAGGTATAGGTGGAATTTCTGGGAAGAAAAAAAAAGAAGAGGAGGAGAATCTAAGTGCACAGGGGATACCAGGAGACATGGAGAGAAGCAGGATGTGCAAGACAAAAGAGACGTAATGTCACGTGATAGAATGTAGATTAATATAAATGAGTCCATTTAAGGTTATAAGAGCTAGTAGGAACAAGCCTAAGCTATAGACCGAGCTTTCAAAATTAATAAGAAGTCTCTGTGTCATTATTTGAGAGCTGGCTGGCAGGACAGAAAAAACTTGTTACACCCCCTCCTCATTTCAACAGAAGTACAGACCTTATATGAGAGGCACAATTTAATAAGGTAGTTTCTCTGGCTATATCATCATACTCTCCTTGAACTTCAAATTAGAGGGCTTTTCTATCTATTCAGTCTGCAGAGGGTCATGGGAGTATATAGCAGATGACAGCCAGTATTTTACAGGTCAACCTACCACATGAATGACTCTGTGTTGGGAAAAACTCCATTAGGCAAGTCTGTGGGGGAGTCCCATTATACGGCATTCATGATATGGCCCTGTTAGGCAAAGTCCATGGAGATATCTGTCAGCTGGCCCCACTAGGCAAAACCTAGTGGGGTGACTGGCTGTGGATTCCAGTTGTTTTCTGTCTGTAACTTTCTCAGGTGCCACTGCTAACCCTCCCTAATAAGAACAGCCATGGGGTTCTTTCCACAGCCTTTTGTAGTATATTTTACATCTTTAGGCACACTTATAGTTTTGGATAGTAAAGTCTGATTATAGAAATAATATCAGAGTAGTCTTCTTTACTGACACAGGAAAATAACAGTATTTTCAGTCTCAAAGACAATTAATTTTAGACTTCAGAACAAATTCAGACAGACTAAACTGCTCCTGCAGAAACTATACAAAGACTAATTCCCAGATGTTGTTTATTGCTAAATCAAGGCAAGGCTATTTTGAGAGTACACCCACTTACAATAGTTGACTTTCTACACACATCCTGACCACTCAAGGTTCAACCTGCTACTGTTATTGTTATGTCCCGAATTTCAGTGTCATTTTTTTGGGGGGGGGTTCTGGGAAAAAGTTATGTGCAAGGCATTTTTACTGGCTGGTCTTTGTGATCTTACTAACTGATGAAAAACTGTATGACTTCTTATGTTAGGAGAATGGGTTAGGGGCTGGAGAGATGGCTCAGAGGTTAAGAGCACCGGCCTGCTCTTCTGGAGGTTCTGAGTTCAATTCCCAGCAAACACATGGTGGCTCACAATCATCTGTAATGAGATCTAGTGTCCTCTTCTGGCCTTTAGGCATGCAAGCAGAACACTGTATACATAACAAATAAATCTTTTTTCATAATAAATAAATCTTAAAAAAAAAACAAAAAAAGGAGAATGGGTTGGATTCTGAAAATGTAGCATATAATTGTCCAGAGTTTGGCTAAGGTAAAAGGGAGCATCAGCAATGTAGTGGGGGGAGAAGAAAGAATGAGTATGTATGAATGAGAGTGTAGGGGAACAGCAGCAATGTAGAGATGAAGCTATGTAGAATGTGAGTGTATGTGTGCTGAGTGAGAGCTAAAGAAAAAGAAGAAACCTAAAGAGATGGTGAGAGATATGTGAGAAAATGAATAGAGAGATGAGTGATTGAGCAAAGAATGAGTGAATGATGTAGAAGCATATGTGAATGAGAGAGAGATAAAGCTATGTGAAAGAGTTGTTGCTACATATAGGAACTATGCAAAGAGCTGTATGAGAATGTGTAAGAACAATGTAAGATATTATAAGGTAAGAGAACTATGTATTTGAGATGAATAGCTAGGACTGTATGAAGATCGGTAACTGTGTGGAGGCAAGGAAGATTAAATTGTATAAAAGGAGATGTAGAAGAGAAATGTATGTAAAAGAAAAATGTAAAGATGTGAAAGTATATGTATGTATATGAGTACTTCAGAGGGTACTCAAGGAAGCATTTGTGACATCAGAGAATCTGAACCCCAATGGGGCATGGCCAGAATTATTGGGGACACAGAACCCAAAATTGCCTTCCTGTTTGTTCCTACTTCTCTCTGGGAGAAAGCCAAACATCCAGCACAGGAAGTTTTGACTCTCCTAGAATTGCATTAAGGTTACCTTGTATTTATGAGTGCTTGTTTAACCCTTTAATAAATATTTATACTTTTATGATATATTTCAAGTGAATATTTTTGGCAATATCTAGCACCCAGAAAATTGAGTCATTTACCAAAGACAGGCTTAAATGAACCTTATACTGACTTTCTGCAGAGGTTAACCTAAGCTGTACACAGAGTGGTGTTGGATCCAGGACTTAGGAAGCAATTAATATTCTCTTTGGCCTTTGACCATGCTAATATGGAATGTAAGAGAATGCTCATGCCACTAAAAATCAGATCTGCACCCATAGATAAGTGGATTCAGTATGCAATCAATGCTGAATCTCTGCATTGTGACTAAGAGAATTGGGTAGTCAAGCTATTGCCAATGTTAGGGTAAGGAATCAAGGCATCTTTTGTTTTAATTGTGGTAAACCAGGCCATATAAAAAGGAATTGTATGCAAGGTGCTTATGGGAATACTGGCCATCCTAGGAATGATTCAAACAGAAGGCCACTACTTTCTGGGTTGTGCAGGAGATGTAGCAAAGGCCAACATTAGACAAATGAATGTAGGTCCACAAGAGACAAAGAAGATAACCCATTACCATTGGGAAATGCATCTTGGGGCTTCCCAAAAATCAGATCTCAAAGCCAAGAAAGGTTCAGTCATATCCTGTCACAGTGGAGAAACAGTCTCCTCAGAATGAGTAGATAATCCCAGGCCTGAGATAGAGGACCATACAGCATTGGATAATAGAATGCCTTTAAAGAAGAAATTGACAGTTCCAAGTAAATCAACAAAATGTATATTTTGACAAACTTTCATAAATGAACAAAGATCAAAATTGAAAATAAGGATAGATAATATTTATATGCAAGGCTTAGTTGACATAGGAGCTGACATTTCAATCATAACCATATAGTCATGGCACCCAAGAGGGCCTCTAAAGGAGGTTGATGTTCAATTTCTAGGCATTGGGACAATATCTCAGGTAAAACAGAGTGTGGCTTGAATGCATAGGACCTGAAGAACAGAGAGGAAGACTGAAGCCATACATGGCTAACATAGCAGTGAATTTATGGGGTTGTGATCTTCTACAACAATGGAACACCCAGATTAAGATCCCTCTGGGCTCAGACATCAACCAGAGACTCAATTATGTCCCTGAAAACAATATTTCAAGATGCTATGAAAAACAGTCACCAGTCATTCAGATTGCATGATAACACAGTTGAAGAGCTACTGAACCCACAAAGACACTCACAGCATTACCTTTGAAATGGTTGACAGAAAAGCCTATTTGGGTTCAGCAATGGTCTTTGACAAAGGAGAAACTTCTGGCTCTAGAACATCTGGTACAGGAGCAGTTACAAGCTCAGCATACTGGAGAGTCAATCACCCCATAGAATTCCCCTGTATTTGTGGTAAAAAAAAGAAATCTGGAAAGTGGAGAATGGTGACAGATTTGAGAGCAATTAATAAGGTGATTTAACCCATGGGCTTTTTACAATCTGGTATTTCCCTACCTCCCCTGCTACCTAGGGGATGGCCTATGATAGTTATTGATTTGAAGGACTGTTTTTTTGTTTTGTTTTGTTTTGTTTTTTTACCATACCTTTGCAAGAACTAGACAAAAAATTTGCATTCACAATGCTCAAATTTAATAATACATACCCAGTAAGGAGGTACCAATGGAGGGTCATTCCACAAGGGATGTTGAATAGTCCCACTCTATGCCAATATTTTGTACAACAGCCACTAGAAGTGATACATAAACAATTCTCACAATCTGTCATTTACCATTATAGGGATGATATTTTATTGGAGACCTGAACATAGTTACTTTGGAAAGAATATTTGAAGAAATGAAGAAGATATTACCTGATTAGGGACTTCAAATTGCCCCTGAAAAAATACAAAGAGGGGATCATATCAATTGTTTAGGATATAAAATAGGCCTACAAACAATTAGACCCCAAAAGGTACAACTTAGAAGAGACAGACTGAGGACTCTCAACAATTTTCAAAAATTGCTAGGGGATATCGCTCACATACAGCCTATTATTGGTGTAAAAAACTATGAACTGGTTAACTTGTTCAAAACCTTTAATAGTGATAAGGATTTAAATAGTCTCAGGGAATTCTCTGTTGAAGCTGAGAGAGAATTAGCCTTGGTGGAAAAGAAATTACAAAAAGCATACATGAACTGCCATAGATTCAGACCTCGATGAATTTTGGTTATTTTACCTTCTGAACATTCCCCTATAGGAGTCATGATGCAAAGAGAAAATATTATACTAGAATGGATATTTCTGCCACATAGGCTGAGTAAAAAAGTGAAAACATATATTGAAAAGATTTCTAATTTGATTTTTAAAGGAAGATTTAGACTTTATGAGTTGTCTGGAAAGGACCCAACAGAAACTGTTGTACCTTTGATTAAAGAAAAAATTGATCAATTATTGGCAGACAGTGAACCTTGGCAAAAGACCTGTAGTAACTTCCTGGGAGAGATTAATAACAAATATCCCCAAAGCAAAAGCATTCTGTTTATAAAGGAAACTAACTGGATTTTTCCTCATGTGGTACTGAATAAACCTATTTCTGGAGCACCTACATTTTATGCTGATGCAAACAAACTAGAAAAAGCCAGTTACAAATCAGACAATTTAAGTAAAGTGGCTCACAGCCCTTATAATTCTGTTCAGAGGTCAGAACTATATGCTATTATTATGGTGTTACTGGATTTTACAGAACCTCTTAATCTTGTAACTGACTCTCAATATGTAGGAGTTGTCTTACACATAGAGACTATTGATTTCATTCCTGATGATATGGAATTAACCTCATTGTTTATATAACTATAGGATATCACCATAAATAGAATTCATTCTATGTACATAACACATATCAGAGCTCATACAGGCCTTCTGAGCCCTTTGGCGCAGGGTAATGATGACATTGACTGGTTATTAATAAGAAACATTCTGGAAGCCTCAGAATTTCACAGGAAACATTATGCTAATAAAAAGGGATTAAAAAAGAGCTTTCCCATCACTTGGCATCAGGCCAAGGAAATTCTATGGAAGTGTGCTACTTGCTCCCTCTACAACCAACCATCTTTACCCACTGGAAGTAATCCTAAGAGTACACAGAGAAATGAGATCTGGCAAATGGATGTGTTTCACTTTCTAGAATTTGGAAAGATGAAATACATGCATCATACCATCAACACTTACTCAGGAATGCAATGGACAACTGCCTTAAATTCTGAAAATGCTGACACTGTATTCACTCACCTTTTGGAAGCCATGGACATAATGGGAATTCCTGCTCAAATTAAGACTGACAATGCTCCAACATATGCTTCCCAGAAAATGAAGCAGATTTTTGGATATTATAATATAAAGCACATTACAGGGATACCACACAATCCCACAGGACAAGCAGTTGTGGAAAGATCTCATTGCACATTAAAAGACATCCTTCATAAACAGAAAGGTGGGATAAAAAATCCCAGGGAGAGATTGCATAATGCTTTGCTGACCTTAAATTTTCTTAATGCTTGGGGCTAAAGAAATGGCTCAGTGGTTAAAAGCATTGACTGTTCTTCCAGAGGACCTGAGTATGATTCCCAGCAACCACATGGCAGCTAACAATTGTCTGTAAATCCAAGATCTGATACCCTTACACAATTATACATGCAGGCAAAACATCAATTCACATAAAATTAAAAATATATTTAAAAAAATTTCTTAATGCTGATGAGAAAGGAACATCAACTGCAGAGAGACATTAGGTAATAGAAAAGACTTCTGAGTTGAACCAACCTATCTATTTCAAGGATGTACTGACTTCAGAATGGAAGCCAGGATATGTGTTTCTATGGGGTAGAGGTTTTGCTTTTGTTTCCACAGGAGAAGAAAAAATATCAATATCAACAAAATTGATAAAGAGCTGATTTGAAAAGGAGACCCCCTCCTGAGGAAGAGAAGTAATGGTTCATCTGCTGATATGACAATTGGATAATGTGGTGGTAAGGAACATTTACTTAACAAGGCTGGGGCAGGGTCTCATTTTGTTCTTTACAGAAGAACAGATGCAACCATATTCAAAACATTAAAAGGATACTGAACACTTAGACGTCTAAAGCTGAAGGAGGATCATGTATGAAAGAATCACAAAGAAAGGAATCTAAGGACATTTGGTACCAATGCACTTTTGGATAATTTCTCAATTCTCATTGCTTTACATCTATATCTCTTTAAAAAATAATAATGTGGTCCTGGTTTGATTGTGAATAAAGCTGGCTTTGCAGTTGGAGCAAGTGGCTTTCTCCCTCTCTAAACCCAAGCACACTGGTAAAGAAAACTTGAGAGATTCTGCCTCATATCAGAAAAGCCACTTGGTATTGGACAGAAGATAGCCAGAATATATAGAAACCAATATTATTGTACTTTTATTTTTAATCCCACTTCTCTGTGTATTTCCTCCTTTTTTAACCTAAGAATCTTATCTGCAAACAATTTTTCTTCTGAAGATTTAAAATCTTCACTCGATATTAATACTACTTAGGTTTTCCACTATAAGCAATAATTTCTCTTACCAACACTCTCCAAAGCATCCAGAAGGAAGATGGGGTCCCTACCACAGCAAGTCAAAAAAAGAAAAAGAAAAAAAGAAAGAAAAGAGAGAAACAGAGACAGAGAGACAGAGATGGAGCAACAGAGAAAGAAAGAACTTGCTGTTTATCACTCAGTGATCACTTTTGAAATATAGACCATTCAGGACAGTTGCAAGATAGCTTCATGTCATATCTTTAACAAGATTTCCAGATGGATTTACTCAGTACTCTGAGAATGATTATAGATGTTTATAGTCAGTCCATTAGAACCTAACCACTGTTTTAGTTTTTACAGGACTCCACAGAGATGCCATCGCCCACCAGTCAGCAGGAAGCAACCTTATGAAAAACTACACCCTCTTCTGATAAGTTTTGTCTTCTGAGGGTTATGGATGATTATCATTTTGATAGGTTAGTTACAAGTTAAAACTGGGTTGCAAATAGAACAATATTGTAGACATAGGTAGATTATTGTATCTACCTATATATAATTATTAAACAAATATGAGCCAAAGACAATTTTTACTGATATGGATGCTTGTATATTGATGCAAATGTGAAATCATGTTATATGTTTGATTAAGATAATCTGTATATTGATACAAATTTAAATCTTAAATTGTTTTATATGTCTAAAGTAATCTGTATTGATACAAAATTGAATATATAGTTGCCCTATTTTGCACATTTCTACCTGTTTAAAATATTTGGACATTAATGCATATTATGCATATTATTGTCATTCCAATCATGCAACTACTAGCTCTGTTTATTTAAACTAGTCATAACATTAGTCATAATATATACATAAGGTGTTTTATATACCTATGTTTAGATATTTTGTACAATGATATATATTTAGGATACTGTTGTCATTTTGCATGATACACATACCCTGGTTAATGTTCATATGATCATCATACTTGAAGTCATTATTCAGAAACTGAACACCCATTTATAGATTGCCCATTTTTATAATGTAAGCTTTAGTCTTTCAGATGATTGGAATTGCAGATCACTGCTACTCAGGTTTGTCATATAATAGTCATGCTCCTCGGGTTTCGCAGAAACATGCTAGAATATATTAAATAGATAGGCATCTTCAACCACTTCATAGACCTAGAGAATATGGCATTTAATATTTTGTTATTCAGAATTTGGCCATGAAAGGCATAAAAACTCCTGGCATCACTGTTCCTTTCCTAAGATGGTGTTGGGCATCAAGGATATTTCACAGAGTTTGTCTTCCTTGGTGGACAATAGCCTGATGGGCAAAGAACTGTCTTTGCCCCGACTGCTGTCATCATGCACACTGTCCAATTTGGATAAGCAGGATGAAGGATAGAGACTGCCAAAGCCTGCCTGGCCAGCAAGCTTCTAAAGAGATCTGTTAGACATCTTAGGCCTGTAGCCAGAAAGGTGGATGTTCCAACTGTACAGAAAAGCTGTGGGTGATTGTCCAGGTAGCTTACTGTTGCTGTCCTCTCCTAAATCTTGGAAGTTACTCTTTCATGCTTTCAACTTTCAGGTAATATATTTTCTTTCTTAGGTCTTGATGGTGTTGAAGACTAGATAGTTAAGGTTACTATCATTTCTTTTTTTTTTTTTTTTTTTTTTTCCCCTTCCCGCCCCGGTTACTATCATTTCATATCTCAGCAAAGAACATTCAGTATTGGATTCTTATTATTCTAGATAAGTAGCCTTGAAGTAGTCCCTGTACATTACCTCTTACCAATATTCTAGACATTAAGATACACCTTGTATTTGTTGTTTGTTAGTTGTAGTGTGACCTTGCTTATGTTAGTGCCTTTCCCTTTCCCAGACACTACCTTGTGATGATTCCTATAGTATATAGTCCTATACTTAGTTTAGAACTTTCTTAGACAAAAGGAGGAAATGTAGTGGGATTCAGAGGGTACCCAAGGAAGCACTTGTGACATCAGAAAATCTGGACCCTGATAGGGCATGGCCAGAATCATTGGGGACATGGAACCCAAAACTGCCTTCCTGCTTGTTCCTGTTTTTCTCTGGGAGAAGACTGAACATCCAGCATGGGAAGTTCCAACTCTCCTAGAGTTGCATTAAGATTACCTTGTATCCATGAGTGCTTGTTTAACCCTTTAATAAATATTAATCTTTATATGCTATATTACAATTGAATATTTTTGGTGATAGATGTAACTGTGTAGAGAGATATATGGCCAAATATACATAAAGTAAGATATGTAGTTGTGGGCATAGAATGCAACAATGTGAAGATATATAGCTAAATGGAGACAGAAAGAGTCAGAGATCATTTTTAAGAATTAAAAGGTAATGTTACCATCAGAAGGCATGCATGTTTCCTTATTTTACCAGTCAGTTAGATACTTCATAATTATCCCAGATAAAAAGTTTTCTTATTCAATCCCTTCACTATTCTGAGGTATTCATTCCTTTTATTACTCTGAAGCAGATCACGGGAACTGCCTCTCACAGTCTGTGTTATCATACACTTTCAAAATGTCTTTCAGTTATTGCTTTTAAAATTCAGAACTCTTAAAACTCCCATGCTATTTGTAAGTTTATACATCTTCACAGTACAAGAATTTAATAAGCTGTCAACATTTTTTATTACTTGTGAGGGAGAGAGAGAATGCAAAATTTGGAGATACTGTTGCTTTTTTGGGTATGTGCCTGCACTTGTGTGTGCACATGAGTGTGGAAGCTGAGTGTGACCTTGGGTGTCATTCCCTAGGTACTGTCAGCTTGTTTTTAATCTATTACTGTCCTGGAACTCACAAAGCAGGATAGATGGCTGGCCAGTAAACCCCGGGGATCTGCTTATTCCTGCCTCCCCAGTGCTGAGGTTGCAAACACCAACTTCTTAGCCGTCCTTTTCCATGTGGATTCTAGAAATGAAACTCAGGTCCTCACTCTTATAAAGTATCAACTTTCTATCCCCCAACTGTTCTATGGCATTTTCCTGATCAACACATTCCATCCAGGAGGAAGGGGAAAGCTCATGAGACTAGAAGGTACACAGTAACTTTTCTGGAAGGCTAGACCCTTGGAAGAGAAAGAGGGAGTGAAACAACTGGGCGTGGGGGGTGGGGGGGAGACTAGCCTAACTGTTGAAAGGAGTCTCTCTCTCCAGCATTCAGTGCAGAGGGCCCTGCAGCTTCCCTGAGTCCTCCCCTTCCTGTGAGGCAGATGCTTTTGCCTCTGCTCCTGCAGTAACCCCTCACCCATACTCCTGTTAGCTGCCCCAGGAAACACTCATTGCTTCACCACGTTAAATACTGGTATAATCATTTCTGAAATCTACTGTGAGTTCCCTTTCTGGAGTGAGTGGATGCCTGTGTGTAAATGAGTGTAAGCATGTGTGTGTGTTGTGTCTGCCCAGGAAAAGTCAGTCATATACAACCAATTGAGATGTCTCCGCAGCCCAATGTTTGTTCTCTAAATGAAAATAAAAAATGTGGTAAGATAAGTTCTACCTTTCTTCCCTCTCCTTCTTAAGTACCAGCATTAAAGCTCCTGCCTGAGGCATGCTTAGCAAGTACTACATCCCCAGCACTCTATTTAAAGAGAGAGAGAGAGAGAGAGAGAGAGAGAGAGAGAGAGAGAGAGAGAGAGAGAGAGAGAGAGAGAATGAGAATGTATCTTTAGATTGTCTGGACTGGCTCTCAGTTCACCTTGAATTTGAAATCCTTCCGCCATAGCCTCTAGAGAGCTAGGATTGCAGCTCTGTGCTGCTAGTCCCAGTTACTTCAGCACTTTTGGTAAACTATAGGTAAAACTGAAACCAAATGTCATTTTAAAAATGTATTTGTGGGGGCTGGAGGGATGGTTCAGAGGTTAAGAGCTCTGCTTTTCCAGAGGTCCTGAGTTCAGTTCCCAGCAACCACATGGTGGCTTACAACCATCCATCTGGTACCCTCTTCTGTATACTGTATACATAATAAATAAATCTTTTTTAAAAAATGTATTTGTAGTGCTCGCTTCAGCAGCACATATACTAAAAAATGTATTTGTAATATGAAATGAAGATTTTCTTAATTTAGTAACTTGGATACTTTTCAGACAAGGCAAGACTGGCTCTCCCACTTGCTGTGTGATCCTCCTGCGTTCACTTCACCAAAGTGTTAGGGTTACAGCATGAGCCACCATGTTTTCATTCAGCAAATGTTACCTAGAACTGACTGCACACTAGACATTGTGTTCATGTCTAATTGTGAGAACAACAAAATGGTTCCTACTTTCCCATCACCACCAAGCTTTTGTTTTGTTTTACTTTGCTTTGTTTTTGAGACAGTCTTCTTATATAATGAAGGTTAGCCTGAACTCATATATTTCAGTCTAGCCTTGAACAACTAACTCTGCTTCTCAAATACTGAGTTACAGGTGTGCACCAATATGGCCAGCAAGAGTTTATGGAGTTTTGAATTCTATGTACAAAACCACACAACCCAGCAATAAAGTGCTATTAAGATGTAGATATAAAATGGAAAAGCTGCCCAAGATGTATATTCTTTTAAACTTGGACATCTCAGAAATTAGAAACATATTTGGGGTTGTCAGATAGCAGTAAGTGGGGATACCATCACTAGAGATACAGAGAAATCTGTATGAGGGCTTAGAAGATTTAATAGTGAAAAAGTCCTTTTAGAGATCCATGATGACTCATGATCTGAAGAAATATAAAAGTTCAGCCAGGTATGTTGGTGCACATCTATAATCCTAGTGCTCAGGAAGCTGTAGCAGGAGAATTACCATGAATTTGAGGCTAGTCCAGACTCTATACCAAGTGCAAGAATAGTGTGAGCCGGGGCTGGAGAGATGGCTCAGCGGTTGGGAGCACCGTCTGCTCTTCCAGAGGACCCGGGTTCGATTCCCAGCACCCACATGGCAGCTAACAACTGTCTGTAGTTCCAGTTCCAGGCAAACACCAAGCCAAATAAATAAATAAATAAAGTTTAAAAAAAAAAAAGAATAGTGTGAGCCACATAGCAAAAAATTAAAATCTCAAAAAAAAAATAAAGTAAGTTAACATTAAAGGTAAGGTTCAATTGATTAATTTACTAAATATGAGACTAATTAAATTCAAAGAATTTAAATTATTTGCCCAACAGACATATCAGGGTACATAAAGCTGAGTCCAGATTGGTTTTCACTCTTTTACCTAAATATTCAGTTTTGAGAAAAATGCCAGATAAAAGAAGTACATAAATGTTTGTCTACTGTGTTTAAAGCTTTGGGTTCAATCTGTGGTAAGCAAGATAGTAAATCCAAGAGACTAATGAAAGCAAAGCGGGTTTGAATACACTCCTCTGCAGAAAGAAAAGGCAAAAATGGCTGATTTGGGGGAGGATAATGGTTTGTAATGTCCTTCAGTGCTGGGAAGGTCTTCTCTTCCTTCTCCCATAGGCCAGGACTTGCCCTCTTCTCCAGTTCCCCATCCTATTGGTTTAGGACACAGAGCCTAATACTAGGAATAATTTTGGGGTTTGCAGTTTCCTCTTCTCTGATCCTGTTTACAGTTCTCATAGTTCTGAGACAAGCAGGCACCAGCTGCCAACTAGGGGATAAGGGGTCTAGTGCCTCCTGCCACCTCCAGTTCTGATGAACTTGACGTGAAAATAGACTGTAACAATTTGTCTTCCAAATCTCCACCCAGTACAGCAGGGGGTGGGGTGGGCAAATCCCTCTTTGCCTTGTTTCTCCACCTGTTAAAACATCACTTTACAGCGTTGACATAAATATTAACTAAATACTACAGAGATAACAGAGATAGTGTATGGTAAGTCCTCTATAACCAGTAAGTCCTTTTGATCAAATTTTATATTAAGCAGGAAATAATTTAAAGTAAGCCTCAATTACCTCACAAATAATGGTCATTACATGAGGTCTGCATCCAACTACAATAATGGAAAACTGAATATAATGATTAATGCTTGAATAAAAATGGCTACTTTAACATTCCTTTGTCCAGAAGCTAAACCATGGACCCTAAAGGCCTTCATTCAAGAAACTATACAAATAATAAGGATTCAGGCAACCTACGGTCAAATTATTGAATACTTTATTAGGCACAAATCACAATCTCAACACATGCAAGGAACAAAATACAGTGTATAATCAGATACTTCATTTTGGTTATCTTTAAAAACTGAAACTAAACAGGTGAGGCTGTATATACTTTTAGTCCCAGCACTCAGGGGGAAGAGCCAGGCATATCTCTGAGTTTGAGGCCACCATGGTCTATGGAGTGAGTTCCAGGACAGCCAGAACTAAACAAACATCCTGTCTTGAAAAACAAAAACAAAAACACTGTAGCTAAGATGCATAAATATATTAAAAACACACACCAAAACAAAATGAAACACAAGTTTTGATAATCAGTGTAACAGGACACATAATTTGGTCAGGAGCATAATAACTGATTATGATTTACTTAGCCTACTTTAAATCACTTTCCCATTCATTACCAACTTAGTGCTTTGCACCTAGTACATAATTACAAAAAGAAATCTAGAAGGTCGAGGCAGTATTGTTGTGAATTTGAGGCCAGTTTGGGATACAATGAATTTCAGACTCTCCTGAGCTATAGTCAGTCTGTTTCAGAAAAAAAAAATAAAAAAAAATAAAATAAAATAAAAAAAAACGAAACAAAAACAAAAAAAACCCAAAGAAACGAAAAAACCAAATCTCCTTTTTCAAGGTGCTTTCTAATGTCATATTGTTTCATGTTTAAATAATGGAATAGTCTGAAAATGGGCCATGGTTCTCTCTCTCTCTCTTTTTTTTTTTTTTTTTTTTAAAAAAAAGCCCTTTCCAAGCCATCTCTGCTAATTGAAACTTTAAGTGATAATCTAAACTACAGCACTATCAAGTGAAGTCAGCCTACTGTATTACCTTCTACATTTTTGTTTCTATAAATGCAGCAGCTACATATTGTGTTTTATATTACATATCTCAGGCAAGTAAATAGCTGTAACTGAGTTTTTTAGTCCTATTGGTATTAAGTTGGTTTAAGTACTACTAAATGTCAATAAATCAATTCATATGCTTTCTCTGTTTACTTGGTGACAAGATCTTTAGGACTGCCCCTCTCTTGCAAGGGAAAACTAACTAAAATTAATGTACTTAGAACGTTCTCAGAAACTCTGCCAACAACAACCTTATGAGCGACTCTTGTTTTTCCTCCTTTTGCAATTCACTGCACAGTGACAGAGTTCAGTTTCTAAATGTTCATACTTATTGTTTTATAAGAACATTTGTGTAAGTTACATCCTTAACACGATCACTACTCAACATTTGAAACTGTTTATTAATTCTGAATTATAAGCTTGCATTACTTTGCTATATGGAATGTTGGGGGCTTTTGGTTTTTTTTTTTTTTTTTTTTTTTTTTTTTTTTTTTTTTTTTTTTTTTTTTTTTTTTTTTTTTTTTTTTTTTTGGCTTGTTTTTAAGAACTCTGAAACAAATTACATCGAAATCAATATCCATCCTTGAGACTTTAAAGTTTTAGAGTTTCTTTAGAAGTCTAGGGCAGGGCAAACTGGTTGAGTGTGGCTAAGTCTGCAAAACAGTGCCCCACAGTGAGGACAATCTTGGTTGAAAGGACAAAGACCTGACCAGGACCCCAAGGGGGCTGAGGCGCCAGGTCGCACTCAGTGAGAGGTCCCTAGTGCTGTGGCCGAGTGCTCAACCTCCTTCCCGCACACGTCCTTTCCTCCAGTCGCCACAGAGATGTCCGCCCAGCGCCTGGGCTGGGCCGGGATCTAATGCTCTGCACAACAAAGCCAGGCTGGGTGGCGCGGGCCGAGCGGCCTCGCCCTGCGGGGGCGAGGGGGGGCAACTTCTCTAGAAAAACCTGACTGGTTGACAGGCGCGCGGCAGCGCAGTTTGGTGACCGTCAGGGGGCAGCCGCCTCGCGGAAGTCTCCTCTGTTGCCTCTAGATGGCAGGCTTCGAACCCCCTAACTTCACACGCCCTGTGAACAGCCCTTCATTCGATGTCCATTGCGGCGCTCACAGATGACAGCCATGACAGTTACATCCGGGTATGAGCAGGAGCCACGTCCTGAGGATCCCGGAAGTGACGCAACGCGGAAGGATACGCGCTCTGCCGAGGGAGACAGAGGTGAAGTGGTTCCGGAAGTGGGTGCAATTGGCCGCTGCTGTTGGGTCAGTGCTGTAGGAGGAGCGTGACCTTTTACACAAACACTGTCCGAGTGCTTAAAGGCAGCTATGCTGTGCGTTATTTAACAATCTGAGAGATAGAAGATGTTATTTTTGTTTCAGATATATGGAGAAATTAAGACAGAGAGGGCAAGAGATTTATATAAGACCATACCAGTAGTATTTAGTCCAAGCCAGATGTCATGTCCTCTGTGGTGATTCCCTTTTGGGAAAACTTAAATTAATATTTCTTATCGTAGATTGTCGACTCTGCAAGCATTTCTTCAGCTCGGTAGCCCAAGGAATGGTATTAAGCTACATTCATGATTTTAATCAAGGGCCAGACTTTATTCTGACTTCTTTGGGGGGAGGGTATAATATTTTCCTGTGCTGGGAAAAAACTTTAGGAAAACACAGTTTTAAGCAATTTATTTTAGACGCAGTAAAATAAAACTATCTTCTATCAGAACACTGCACATTCACTATTACTTTATTTTTTTAAGATTTATTTATTATATATACAGTGTACAGGAGAGGGTACCAGATGTCATCATAGATGGTTGTGAGCCACCATGTGGTTACTGGGAATTGAACTCAGGACCTCAGGAAGAGCAGTCGGTGCTCTTAACCTCTGAGCCATCTCTCCAGCCCTCACTATTACTTTTTTATGTTGCTTAGTAACATAACAGGATGAGAACTGAGAATACTGACTGCAGCAGCATTACAGTGCAGCAACTCTGAACTGATAACATGAAATACTGGCAAAATACATGTTTCCCAGAGAAATTTCTTTATGTTAATCTGACTCTCAGATTAACAGAAAATGGGGGAGAATCAGGGGAAGCTGGACGAGCCATTTCATAGTCTAAAACAAAGAGGGAAGGACTGAGGCCAGGGAGCTTGGTGAAAGAGTCCTAGACTTAACAGTCTATGTTTCAACACATAAATTGGGGATCCTCAATCTAAAATCATCTATCAAAAGAGACCTCTCAGGAACCAGTTTGCTGTAACAGTCAAAATTGTTTTCACAATTGTTGGAATTTACCAGTATCAAGTACCTCTTTGCCCCACAGGGTCCTGTTGTATAGTCAAGGCTGACCTTCTGTAGCCTGGGATGGTCTTAAACTTGCTGCTAACCTCCCCTCCTACCTCAGATTCAAGTTTCAAGTCTTAAGAGAGAATTTTAGAGATAAGAGGAGCAGAAGTTTTTAAAGTATCTCACACTTCCCTACACCACTTTAAGTCCAGTGTCATAAGACTCAATGGCATTACTCAGAGAAGTGCCTATTTATCACCAGGGCTTTTTGAGATACTATGATATTTTGACATATATCTGAGAAATTTCAAGGATAGGAGCAATGGGCCAGCAAGAAGCTTTGGCAGAGGTAAGGAGAGTCAGTATGTTGATAGTGCCCATTTTTACCACAGTACGTCAAGGCAAATGATGCATCAATTGTGTACCATATGGGAAAGAGTTGCGCTAGAGCCTTTTTGACAGGCCAGAGGAGAGAGATGAGACTTTAGCAGAGAAAGTCTGTGTGGCTTAGGTTAGTAGAAAGTCCAAAGGAATGGATAGGTGAAATATTAATGGAGAAACTGAATGCTGCTTATCTAGGGCCATCTGCTTGTTCAAGTTTTTCTGCAGTTCCTGCTTCTATAGAGCAGAAAGTTCCAAGTTCCTATTCCTGAAACACAACTTTTAATAGTCTTTCATGATCTCATGTAGCTATGTAGGATGGCCAGAGTACAATAGTGAATTTCTGAACAAGTTGCCTCCACCTTTGAGAATGCTAGGATTCCTCAGGCTTTATTTTTTAACTTTTTTTTCTTTATGAGCATGCATGTGTGTGTGTGTGTGTGTGTGTGTGTGTGCATGCGCATGAACATGCACATGCCCATGAAGCCAATTATCCTAATCTGTCATTCTCAGCCTTGCTCCTTTGTGGTCTCTCACTGCACCATTTCTTTGACTAGAGATCTTTCTTTCTCCCTCTCTCCAGTACTGGGGCCCATGCCTGGTTTTTCTACTGATGTTCAGGATCCAAACTCAGGTCTACGAGTTTATGCAGAAAGAACTCTTACCCAGTGAACAATTTCCTTAGCATCAGCAAACATTTTTGAGCATCTGCTTTGTGTCAACCAGTGCTTTATCCTTGAGGTACAGAATAGGGAACAAATACAATAATACCATAAGTAATAAAAATACTTTTAAAATTCAAGTACAAGCATCTCATTTCAAGTACAAAATCTCATTTTTAGAAAGGATAAATGCTTTAAGGAGGATAAATGTTTCTTGTTTTACTAATTGGGAATGTGGAGCAATCCAGAAACCAACAACTTGGGTATCTTGTTTGACTGCAAATATCTGTCCAGCCTGAAGGGCAGTCAGGGTAACTTGGATTCAATAGGAAAGCAGGGGATGCTGCTTGCTCCTGGGATTGCTCTCCACCTCCCCAGGATTTTATAATTGTTACAAAGGCCCTTTAATGAGATATTTGGGAGGATATCCCAGGTGGGACAAATGAAGGAGAGAGTCTGGAAAATAAAAGAGGGCCCCAGAATTCTATAAACCTGTACCTAGAACACTGTGGTGCACTCACAACTCTAGGCTCCTTCCATGCTGACAGGAGCTATTTTGTCTGTTCTAATACAATTTGACAGTTTTCTTCTCCTTCCTGTGGCTGTTCTTTGTTTCCCCATGGCTGTGGCCCTCTTATTCCCATCTATCCCTTTCCCTTTAGAGGCCTCACCTCCTTTTTTCAGGTATATGGCCCTGCCACTCCCACTGGTTATTTTTGCCTTCTAAGTACTACCTGTGACTTTCCCATTCTCTGAGTTTGTCTTATGTCCTGGTTGTACAATTATTTGTTCACGTTAATATCTCTAGATGACCATCCTTCACTCCAGGACCCTCATAACACACCCACTTCTGCTGGAAGCAGACAGCAACCCCTAGCAAGTTGCTCTTTCTTCTTTTACCATGAAGACCTCACCAAAGACCAGCAAGAACTCACAACTGTAAAGATGAGTTAATAGTCAATTTCCAGTAGACACTTAAGGACTGTAAACTATGAAAAAGGGGTAGCAAATAAGAAATTGACAACATATAAAATGCATGCTTCTAGCTCAAGGTCATAAACAGATTTATTACATAAACAAATGCTATTTAAGTTATTTTGTAAGTCAGTTACAGATCTTCAAAGTGAAAGATTTAACTATTGAAAAGTGTAGTTGAAGATCAGTAAGGTTAAGACAGATCTAAGGGACCCATCCCTCCTTAGGGACCTGTGGTAAGGGGTTCAGCATTATTATATAGTGTTAAAATCTTAGTTTCTTAGGTTTTTATTGTAATTCTTAGGTACCAAGAGTGAAGGATGGGCCATCTGGTCACTTTGGAGGAAAGCCTGACTGCCCTGACCGTGGAGCTGTTGTTTATGCACACTTTTCCTTGGTAACTAGCTGACCTGCCCAGGGAAGTCTAACCTTGTTGAGCCCCTCCCCGCCCTGACATTCTGAGAACTCTATTCCAGTTGCAAGGACAGTTGCTAGGGTGCCATTGTCTCTCAAGATAACTTGCTCCAGTCACAGCCACTCTGGGCAACTCAGTGGAATCTGAAGACTCTGGTCTGGGCAAGACAAACTTCAGGAAACTCTAGATAATCCTGTCTACCCTGAAAGTTCTCTTCTTCAGGATGAGAAGGGGAAGCACCTCCCAAAAGGCCTGTGATTGCTATCTATATAAGGCTTCTGATTGGTTCATAGATGGGGTGTCTGATAAGTGTATTTGTAAGCTGTGGATGGTTAAACTGAAAGCCACTCACACATAAAGCTGTGTTTGGTTGAATTACATTCTTCTAATGCCCCTAACCATCCAGTTTTTACAACATTTGGCCTTAGGAAAGTCCCACCATGACCTTGATAGGGATGGACCATGTAGCCCACATTAGCCCTGAACTCATTCTCCTCCTGTCTCAGTCCCCAAATTGCTGGGATTGCCAGTGTAGGATAGGCTGTTGAGCTGCTTATATAATGAAAACCAGAACTCCTAGGGATTTTATCCCTAAACCCACTAATCAGCAAAGAGAAGGCTGCTGACGAGTTCAGGAGGGCTGTGGGGAATGAAATCTGCAAATCTGGGACCAAAGAGGCTTTAAGAAATGACAGGCAAAAGCTTCCAGTCTTAGCCTCTGGAAGACTTGTTGGAAGCCAACAGTAGTTAGGAAGCAAAGGTCCAATCCCCAGGGCTCAGGGCTGTCAGGCTGGCTGCAGGGTGTTGTGCTCAGAGCTGTTAGGCTGGCCGCAGGGTGTTGTGCTGAGGCACTCAAAGGCTAGAATACTAATCATCTTCTGAGCTGAGCAGCTAGAACTCTAAATCTTGGCCTTTCAAACCTGGCTGCAGTAAAAGCCTCTATGTTCCAGGGGCTTAAAGCCTCTGGGTTCGAAAGCCCAGCCTGTAAACTTGTGGTGCTTGAGAGCTCAGGGATGCCAGTGCAAAGGGAGCTGCTCCTTGCCGATTCATGATCCATCTGAATGGAGCAAAGGGACCCTTGCTCAGCCATCTGTAATGATAAGATGCTAAGTTAGCAACAGAAGAAGAGTAGGAGAAAAGATAAGAATAACTGATATCTGAACAGGTTTACTGTGCTAACGGCACTACCCTATATGTGAGCATATAAAACCCAGAATTCTCTAAGCAAGCCTGTTGGGAGTCTCCTGTCACTAATTCTATTATTCTTTTCTTTCTTCTTTCCTTCCTTTTTTCCTTCTTCCCTCCCTCCCCCCTTCTTCCTAACTTCCTTCCTTCCTTCCTTCCTTTTTCCCCCCCCCCCCCCCCCCCCCCGAGACAGGTTTTCTCTGTGTATCAGTCCTGAATGTCCTGGAACTCTGTACACCAGGCTGGGCTCCAACTCACAAAGACCTACCTGCCTCTGCCTCTGGAGTGCTGGGATTAAAGGTGAGTGCCACCGTTGCCCAGCTTATTCATAAGAGAATAAAAAACACAGAAAGAATCAATATACCAGCCAAAGTCACATTCTCATTCTGAACCAGAAATCCTGTAGCCCAAGAACCTTTCAAGTCAAATGGGGAAACAGTATATTTTAAGACATTTCAAACATTCAAAACTGTATCACTGGCAGGAGGCCTCTAGAAAGAAAAAGAATGATACCTGAGAAGCAAGAGAGATTGTTGTTTAGGGAAACAGTGCTTATAAAAGGTTTCTTTTAAAATTTTGGATTATATTTTCCATCCTCAAGTTTTTCCCAGAAACTCTCCACCTTGCTACCCACACAACTTCATGCTCTTTCTCTCTCTCAAAAAAGAAAAACAAGATAAAAAATTAAAATCAAACTAAAAAAAAATTACTCAATAAGATAAAACAAAATACAGACAACAAAACTATGGAATCTATTTTGTGTTGGTCCTGAGTATAGGGCCTGCCCTGGAGTGTGGTTGATATGCCCAGTGATACTCCATTGGAAAAAATTGATTTTCCTTTTCCCAGCAATATCAACTGCAAATAAATAACTTCTTGATTAGTTATTTCAAGGGGTGGGACTTGGTGATCACTGGTCTTCTTCATTCTAAGACTGTCTGGTTTGAGCTTGTCCAGGTCTTGTGAGCACTGTTACAGTCTGTATGTATATACACAGTTCATATGTGTATCAGTCCTTTTGTGTTTGAATTATACTGTTTCTTTGGAGTCATCCACCACCTCTGGGTCTAGCAACCGTTCCTCTTCCTCTTCCCGAACGCCTGAGAAAGTAGTTTGATAAAGACATCCTAATTAGGGCTGTGTGCTCCAAAGTCTCTCACTCTCTACACAAAGTTTGAGTCTTTGTGTTAATTATCATTTACTGCAAGAAACAACTTCTCTAATGAGGGTTGAGCAGTGCTCTGATCTGTGTCCCAAGCCTATCCAGGCAGCTCTTAATCCCTGGTTAAGAGTAGTTATTCAAGTCGTTTCTTCCCTTGAAGATGAGTAGTTCATAACAGCTCTCTCATGGCAAAGAGCACAGAGGTCGTGTCATGTGACTTCTGAGAGTTCCAAAATACTGTCTAACTCTCTCTTATCGGGAAGTTTATTTTGGGAAAACCAGCCATCATGTTGTAAGGAAGCTCAAACAGAAGTCACCCCGAGAGACCCATAGGGAAAGAAAATGAGTCTCCCATTCAACATCCACCAGCAGATTTCTAAGTGATAAGATCTCAAGTGACTTCAAAATACAGGCTCTCAGTTTTCCAAGTAAGGATCCAAACATCATATCGCAGAGATAAACTGTGTCTATGCTTTGAATATGAACCATATGGAATCCATAAGCATAAAAATTGTTTTATAATATTGAGCTCAGCAGTAATTTTTTACAATTACAAAGTCTGAACTATATTTGTATGTACCAGAAAAATATTAGCATATGTAAATGGACTAAATATCAATTATGAACAGCAGTAGAAGAAAGAGTAAGTTAATGAACTGGAGAGATGACTCAGTTGATAACATGCTTGCCTCACAAGTCTGAAGACCCTAGAACCCACATAAGGTGCTAGGTGTGGTGACATACACTTACTAACCCCAGAGGTAGTAAAATGGGAGGTGAGATAACAGAACCCGGAGCTCAAAGCCAGCTAGTCTAACCTACCTGGCCAAGTCCCAGACCAGGGAGAGGCCTGTCTCTAGCAAAAGGTGAACACCTAAGACTGTCCTCTGACCTCCACATACACACATGTGCACCCCCCAACAGGCACACATACCCTCACACACAAAGGAGTAAGTTTAAGTCTAATAAAGTATCATGTTCATTTAAGGATAAATACTAGATGAAAAGATTCACATTCATCTTGAGTGTTTTTATGAGAGACATTTTAGAATAATACTACAAGAGGTGAAGAGTAAAGAGATAGACTATTTCAGCAGACCTCTTCTAGTAAAGATACTATCATGCAAAATAGCTTGCTGGGAAATGGCTAAGAACAGCAAAAGAGAGTGTCATACTACAAAAAAAAACAGCAGTCTGTCATCAAAACCATGAACTTCGCTGCACACAGCCTCATAGATTCAAAGTGCAAGTTAATGCTTTATGGAAAAGAAAAGCTAATTCAGAAGCAACCAAGAGCTTGGGTCATAGAGACAGATGGCTTGGAATAAGTCTAATTAAAAGCTCTTTTATTGCCCAGATATTTATCAAATTTGTGTAGACTATGTGTTGTGTCCATTTCCACCTTGTGAATCTGTAGCAGTTCTCCTAGGCATCCTCCAACCATTCTCTATTTGGCCTGGAAAATACAGACCATCTGTCTTCTTAGTTCATATGACTTCATAGCAATAGGGACAATGACCAGGAGCTTTTTGTTTGTTTCCCTTTTGCTTTGTTTTGATATTGGGTCTCACTAGATAGCTCTAGCTGTTCTGGAACTGGCTCTGTAGAGGAGGCCCCCCTGGAGCTCACAGATACCCACCAGTCTGCCTCCCAAATGCTGGGATTAAAAGCATTCGCCACTATGCCTGGCTCCAGGTGTTTTTGTTAAGGATCTCACAAACAAAGCCTCATCTAGACCTGTGTAGCCAATTGTAACCGTCTCTTGTTAATTGAAACACTCCAGGAGGGAGTGAAGAGTTGGATGTAAATAAAATTTACTGAATTCACAAGGCCCCACCCTCATGATTATAAAAACAGTAAACAACTTCTGGGGAGAGGAAACCTTTCTGCCAGCCAAGCGCTCTGCAAGTAATGGGAGACACACCGTGAGTTGTCACCCATGTTAAGAGGGGCTATGCACCTACACTCTTCCTTCCTTCCTTCCTTCCTTCCTTCCTTCCTTCCTTCCTTCCTTCCTTCCTTCTTTTCATTTATTTATTTTTGAATAAAGTCTCATTTTTTATCCATGTTTCCCCTTGTTCAAACTCCCTTCCCCCTCCCGGCCCCTCCTGATCTCTCTTCTCTCTTTCTTCTCATCTCCTCCCCAGCAAGGGCAAGAGGTCCCAACATCCCAAGGTGGCTCAGTTCAGCATCCAGTCCAGGCAAGTCCGCTTTCCTCATCCTAATTTCAAGACTGGGTCAGGTGATCCTCTGGAGGGAATGGGCTCCAAGGTGCTGATCCAAGGTGCTTCAGATCCCAAGCTGTCAAGTGGTTGTGGTTTGCAGCTTGGACATGCTTTGCTTTTTGTTTAGAGTCCACTAATGAGTGAGTACATCCTCTCCTTATCTTTCTGGGTTTGTGATGCCTCACTCAGGAGGATTTTCTCCAAATCCATCCATTTGCCTGCGAATTTTATCATCTATACTTCTTTAAGAACCTCTTACCTATGCTCCTGTAAGTAATCATGGTAAGCTCACTGGTTACTAATCACTTCTATACTCTGTCTTAGGTGCCTCCCTGGGCACTCTCCAAGACAAGTCATAACACCTAAATATAAAATTGGGGACTTTGTGCTCATACTGTGCTGACACATGTGAAAGTGACTGGATTTCAGCTATGAGAGGGATATAATAATTGGGGAAAGGGCATGTGGCAAAATGTAGTAGATAGCTGTTGAGGTGGTAGTAACAAACTCTTAACAGACTCTCCTGTACTGAAACATTATATCTCTATAGCCAAAGAAAGATAGTGTGAATGAGGGAGGGGGACACCTATGACTAGGTCATGAAAGGCAGGTAATTTCTGTCTTGCATTCTCTCAGATTAGTTGCTGTGGTGGATGCCAGCTGGCATGCCAGGGTACCTGCAACATCTTGGTGGGGCTATGGAGTGCTTCAGAGGAGCCACTTGCCACCAGCCTGCTAGACACAGAAGACATTTGAAGGGAGATAGTTAACTATGGTCAAGCTACGATGGTACTTCAAGTAAGCATCCTGATGCTGTCAACTCCGTGACACAGTGCCTGAGACAACTTGCCATGAAGCTTTTGGGTCCTTCACTCACACAAACTGTAATAAAATAATAAATGGGTTTATTTGTAAAGCTTGTAATTATAAATTGCTAACACAGGAATCCCCCCCAATATAAAGGCATATTTTTCCATAACACCACACATATTTCAAAGTCATGTTAGAGATGTAAGATTAAAGCTACTGGAAGATGACAGGCAATTTTAAAAGCAAAATTTATGCTAGAGAAATGGCTCAGTAGTTAAGAGCATGTTCCCTTCTTCTAAAGGACCCAAGTTCAGTTCTCAGCACCCACATCAGTTATAACCACCTGTAACTCCAGTCCCAAGGAACTGATACCTCCTGGATTCTGTGGGCCCCTGTGCTTATGTTGCATACCTTCACACAGACACTTAGCCCACACATAAATAAAAATAATAATTACAGAAGGCCTTAAAAGCAAAACTTAGATTAAAGAAATTATCAATGAAACAGAAATTGGATAGATAGCCATGACATCTAAATAGAAACAGTGGAAGCTAGAGATAATTTTCTCACTGTGCAAAAAAACAACTGTCAACCTAGATTCCATGCCAACCAAAAGTGAAGTAGCAAAGGTAAAGCAAATACATCTTTAGACCAATAAACACTGAAGAAAATTACCTGAAAGTATGTACTAAAAGATGTAATCAAGGATATATTTTCACAAAGAAGAAAAGAAACTTAGATAAAAGTTTGGAGTTATTAAATCATTATAAAGACATGTTGAAGTAAATTTGAAGTGATTATTTCTGTCTGAAATAGTAATAACAATGTTGGGTTTTTTTTAAATATGGAGGAAATTAAAGTATGTGAAAGATAGAGTTAAATGAGATAATAAGTAATTTTTTTCATTGACCAAGAAAAGGTTGAAACACTATATCAGAAGTTAATATGTCAGAGCTGAATTTTATATGCTACAGAGAAGGTACTTAAATACAAAGAACAGATTGCTACCAAGCTGACAAAATAGACAGGAATAATGAAATACTTTAAATCCAAAATTGAGGGGGAGGGAAGAATGTGAATACAAAAAGGTAGAAAATATAGTTTAAGATGGTAGTTTTAGGTTCACATGCATTCTTAATTACATTAAATGTAGTCCAACTAGAGGCAGCACTGTCCCTACCAGGAAGAAAGGCAATCTGCTATTGAGAAGAGACACATTTGCATGACTGGAATATCAACCCCAACTTAAAGACAGCTGGTGAAAGTATAGTATTACAGAAAAAGTATATTTTAAGAAAGGATGTATTACTAGAAATAGCCTTAATTCATAAAGAAAAACATTCTGTTTACTTGGAAGATATAATAAATTGTATGTACATAATAACATTGCATCAAAATGATGAAGTAAAAAGAAAGAACTATAAGAAAAAAGACATCTACATTCCTAATGAAAATTTCATTATTTTTATCAGCATATATCAACTGTTTACATATTTGCAATTTGAGAGTATTTCCTTTTAACTTTAAAAAACATTATTCGTTTTTATTAGTGTGTGTGTATGTATTACATCTATATGACATGTGTGAAGAGTAAATCATAGCAGGCATGTAATAGTCAGAGAATCATTTTGTGAAGTGGTTTTTCTTTTTGCACCATTTTGTGTATTCTGAGGATTAAACTCAGGCAATTAGGCTTATGTAGTAAGCACCTTTACCTGCTAAAGCATCTTGCTCCTATACTTGCAATACTAGTAAATAAGGAAATAGATTTAAAAAATAGAGATCCAGAAGAGAACAACAATTTAGATTTACCTGAATGTCATTTATAGACCACTATACTTGTTACCTATATACATACACATTATTTTGAAGAGAACACAAACTGTTTATCAATATTGACTATATTGACCACTGTAAGGCAATCTCAACAATATAGGAAGGTTTGATATCGTGAGAAAATTTTTTTCTAATGACAATGAAATTGTGTTGGAAGTCCATAACAAAAGGTAGCAAAGGAAAAAAATCAAAGAAACACCATGGGTTTAGATATTAAGCTATGTATTTCAAAAGAGATCTCAGGAGTTAAAGAAAAAAAACTCACAAAAGAAATTTGAAAATATTTTTGAAACAACCAAAGCAGTGTTTAGAGAGAAATTTACATGTTTACATGCATAAATAATGAGAAAAGAAACCAGTTAGTTCAGGCATTTACTAAAGAAGTGACCAGAAGCAGAAAACACACAAGTTCAAATCATGTGAAGTGAAGAAATAATATAAACATCAGAAATGAGCAAAATATTCAATAAAGAGGGTCGGCAAACTTAAAACTTTGGGTGCTCAAGATGGGGGAAAGAGATCATAGTTTATATCAGTAATATATAAGGGGATATAAAAAACATCTACAAATAAGAAAATGATAAAACCATGACAATGAAATTAGCACTTAAGAAAAAAATAACATGACATGTTCTAGGAAAATATTTTTTAAAATGAACACAAAAGAGGAAATGAATGGCTGGAAAATGTACTGAAGGTACGCATGTGATTCAATGACATCACTATCAATACACTTTGTTTCTAAGGTTGTACTTTTTTTCCCCTTTTGATGCTGAGATTCTGACCTAGAGCCATGTGCAACACTAGGCACATACTCTGCCACTGAGCCTCCTCCTCCAGGTAAGATTGTACTTTCCGAAAAATTCATCAAGTATAACATCATTTGATGTTTTTCATTTTAAATTTTATCCTTTCTGGAATACTGTTTTTTGTGTGTTTGTTTTTGTTTTTCAAGATAGGGTTTTTCTGCATAGTTGTGTAGTTCTGACTGTCTTGGAACTCACTCTGTAGATGAGGATGGCTTTCAACTCAGAGTTCCACCTGCCTCTACCTCTGGAGTGTTGGGATTGTAGGCATGTACCACCACTGCTTGGTTTGTGCTTAAGTATTTTTAGTTAATACCTTTAAAACTATATTGTTTTTCCTCACTCTGTGTGTGTGTGTATTTACTAGTGTATGTAGAGATCAGAGGACAGGTGGCTAGTGTTTCTCAGTCCTTGTCTACCTTGTTTATTGACACAGGGTCTCTCTTTGATCTAAACCTCATCAAATAGGCCAGGATGGCTGGCTAGCAGCCTCCAGAGATCCACCTGTCTTCACCTCACTAGCATTGCAATTAAAACCATACACCACCAAAACAAACAAACCAACAAAAAACCCACCCCCACTACCACCACCAAAAAAAAAAAAAAAAAAAAAAAAAAAAAAAAAAAAAAAAAAAAAAAAAAAAAAAAAAAAAAAAAAAAAAAAAAAAAAAAAAAAAAAAAAAAAAAAAAAAAAAAAAAAAAAAAAAAAAGAAAGAAAAAGAAAACTTAAAACTATGTATTTTGGTGCTAGAACTCAGGTCTTTATGCTTGCAAGCCGAATACCAACTGAGCTATACCCTCAACCTCAAAGCATCTTTTTGATGCCCAAAAATTGTACTCCAGAATGGAACTGGTGTTCAGCGTAACTGCTGCTCATGTGTACATTTTTCTTCTGGAGGTCTTGTGTAAATATGAATTCTTATTCCACATGTCAGTGGTCAAATCTGATCATTTTTCCTGTCTAGGTAGACTTATACCCCCCCACCATGAAGCTGTTGGTATTGGTCCGCAGACATCACTTAAGAAAACAAGGCCAAAAGAATATTTCCACTACAAGTTTTGTAGGCACTTGGCTGAAGTGCAGGGCTTTTCCTAGGATCTGCAAAGGGTTGTCAAAATGATTTCATGGAGAAGAGACAATCCTTTCAAAAGAGATCAGGCTGGGGGAAGTGCCCTGGATATGAGTGATGGAACTCTAAGGCTGGCTACAATCCTTAATCTAGAAGTAGCAACTGGTATATCCTGAAACTTGTTTTCATTTATGTTCTTTTTTTAAATATTTATTTTTATTATTCTATGTAAATTGGTGTTTTGCCTGCATGTATAACTGTGTAAGGGTGTCAGATCTTACAATTACAGACAGTTGTTAGCTTCCATGTGGATGCTGGGAATTGAACTCAGGTCCCCCGATAGAACTGTCAGTGCTCTTAACCGCTGAGCCATCTCTCCAGACCTTCATTTATGTTCTATGCTTAACTTGGTTATTCTGTGATAGACCAGAAAGCTTAAATTTGGCATAGGGACCCAGGCAATGCTGGGGGATATAACTGTAGATTAAAAACCATAAAATGATGTGACCTAATTATCATTGCCTTTTTATAATTGTTCCAATTTTGCTTCAAATGACAAACACATTTAATGTTTATATTTTTACAAACACATTTATATGCTGTTACTCTGTTTGAAACAATGTCTAGGATCTCAGCTGCATAATTTGGTTAATATTTAAATGTTAAAGAAAGCTCCACTATGTGAAATGATATATAACCATTTATTTATTTATTCATTCATTCATTCATGTAATCTATCTGTCTATCTATCTATCTATCTATCCTGAACCTGGAACGTTTGCATAGTATAAATTTGAGGAAATGTGCTGAAACTCTTAACATTTATCTCAAGAATGAAGAGGCAGCTCACAGAATGGAATAAAATACTTGCTAAACTATTCATCTGACAGTCAAGCTCTATTTTAAGTATTTTTAAATGGGCAAAGGATTTGAGTGGATATTTTTCCAAGAAAAAATTCAAGTGTCCAATAAAAATGTTTAGAAAAATTCTTAGTGTTACTAGCTACAAGGGAATGCAAATCAAAACCATGATGAGTGATTCTGTCACTTTGATTAAAATGGCTATTAAAAAAAAAACTGAAATAGCAAATGTTAGTGACAATCTAGAGAACAAGGATCTCTCAAATAGTGTGTGGTCCATGAGATGCCTCAGCAGGTAAAATGCTTGCCACACACAAACCTGGTGGCCTGAGCTCAGTCCCAGAATGCACACAAGGGTGGAAGGAGAGAACTAAGTTCTACAAAGATACATTCTGACTCCCCACACGTGCACCTACCAAGAATAATAAATAACAAAACAAAACAAAGTAGTGCCGAATGTAAATCAGTACTGTTATTATAAAGAACAATACAAAAGTTACTTCAAAAAGTGCAAGTGAATCTGTTATGTGTCTGATTACCCCACTTCAGAGTTCAAAGGGAATGAAATCTACACAGCAAAGAGGTATCTAAACATTCACATTAATTGATTCACTATTCACACTAGCTTAAGCCATGGAATTATCATAGCTGTCCATCAAGAGGTGACCAAAAAAATGTGGTATATATACACAAGAGAATGTTATTTGGCCATTAGAAAAGAAGAAAATTCTGTATTCTGAATCAAAATAAATGTTGAGTGAAATAATCCAGACACAGAAAAACAGTTGCTTAGTTCATATTTCTCTCCTATGTGGAAGTTCTAAATAAAGTCTATCTGAATGTAGAATAGCGATTTTTAGAAGCTATTAGTGGGAGAGCATGAATGGAAGGAAGCTGAATGTCATGATGCACGCAGCATGCACATACTGACACATTACACAAAAACTCACTAATGTGCTCAAGCAATGCATAACAATAAAAATAAAAATTGCATTAACCAGATGTGATGGTTCACAGTTGGAACTCCAGCACTTGAGAAACAGAGACAAAAGAATGGCAATGTCAAGAATAGGCTACATAGTGAGACTACCTCAAAGTGAGTTAAAATTGTGTAAATACTCCACTTATCTCTGCTCAGTGTAAGGCAGTAATATGTAAAGGAGATCCCGTTTGATGTTTTGCTGAAAAGATCTTTATATCGCAGCCCTGTAAGTCTCATAGATGTGTGCTAAGATTCCCTTTGATAATGAATTGCTCCACTGCTTTCATTCAATTTTAAGATTTTGCTTTATAAAAATATCTTACATTGTTATGTACAGGTTAACCATTGTGACACTTAATGGATTATTCTTTTGATCATTACTTGGGCAACTATTTCTTCATCTCTATTAAAGCTTTTGTCTTTAAATGATACTTTGGACCCATGTTAATAGTTTAGCCTTAATTATTTGCTTGGTATATTTTTCTATCTTTTGCCTTCAGACTTTCTATACTTTTATTTTAGGTTTTCTCTTGTACACAGCCCAGAGACAGCATTTATTTTTGGGATTCAGGCTCAGAATCTTACCATTTATTGTCTAGACTTAATTTGTTAAAAATGTTCATTGATACCTTTGGGTTATCACAGAATGGAATAAAATACTTACTAAACTATTCATCTGACAGTTAAGCTCCATTCTAAGTATTTTTAAATGGGCAAGTTTGAGTGGATACTTTTCCAATGACAGTTGTTTCAGCTTGTAGAAGAGGGCATTGCAACTTTTGCCTTCAGCAGGTTTGTGTGACCATTGTGGAACAATGCCTCTTCTCCTTTATGTCACTATCTCTGTGATTAGAAGTAATGATCAGTAGTCATATTACAGATCCCAGTCTTAGCCTTGGTCTTACATGTGAACCACTATGTTCCCAAACAAAACATAACAAAGTGGAAGGAAAGAAGGGAAGAAGAAGAAAAAGAAAAAAGGGAAAATGCAGATTTTTTTTGTATGTGTAGAACATACACTTGTTTCTCATTGCATACCCTGGCTTTTGCTCCAGGAACAAGAACCGAGGTGTTTTCCTAAAGGGACTATAGAAGCAGGCACAAGCTAAGGGCAGAAACGAACTAAAACTACTAGAATTGTGTCTAGACAAGACTTCCTCTGGAAGTTGTAAGCCTTCCATGGACTTCGCCATTCAAAATAGTTGCACCACACAGACTGCAACAAACTGCTCTTGATTAGGTAGCATGATAGACACCTCACATTTACTTTATTGCCCTTTTCCCAGAATCATTTCTAGATCCTTCTCTTTTTATAAGTCTTCTTTTGCAGATAGGTGAAAATTATATCCACTGCATGAAGTGTGTTTATTTTAAATAATTAATTTAAAATTAATCTTTGTGTGCAAATAATTGTCTATGTTAAAGGAGTCTTCTAAACGTATGGTTTTTAGATAAGTGTTTAAATCCTTCTGCTACACACAAGCTAAGGGTAGGATGCTGACATTAAGTGTGTTTTATAGCTACTTAGCTGCTTTGGGTTTATGGAGAAGGCAGCAGAGGTAATCTCAGTCTCCCTAAGAACATTTTTACTTAAATCTGTTGAGTTTCTATCTATTGCCTTGAGCTACATCTCCTTCAGAGAAGCTATTTCTTAGTCCCTGAGGAATGAAGGCTCGTTAACTGGCTAGAGTGAATACTATGGGGCTACAGGCATTATTTTTTTCACTCTCAATTGACTTATTATATAATGCTGATTCCCCAGATAATCTTTTTCTTGTCTTCCTTTTTAAATTTTTAATTTATTTTATGTGTATGGGTGCATATATATTTTATATAGTTGTGTGCATGTCAAAAAGAGCATCTGATTCTCTAGAACTGAAGCTACAGATGTTTGGGAGCTTTAATGCGGGTGCTAGATATAGAACCCAAATCCTCTGAAAGAGCATCCAGTGCTTTTAACTGCTGAGCCATCTCTCCAAACCACATTGCTTCCTTTTCTGCTATAGTCTAGTTTTTCCTTCCTATTAGGAAATCGGTAAAATACAAAATGATCTGACCATAAGTCACTCAGCTTCTTTTTTTCTCTCTATGTCAAATGTTAAAATAAAAAACATAATTTTTAAATGTCTTTTCTGCCTTATTCCTTAGGATCAAGAATTATCAACTCAAAGCCAATTATTTTATCTTTCATATATATTCTTTTCTGTATGCCTTCTGTTACTTGTGAAATAAATCTCTGATAAACTCTTACTTTATCTGTTAAGATGTAATATATCTTTAAGTAGCATACATTAAAAACCTAACAAAATATATCTAATGTTACACTTAAATATTGAAAACTCTCACTATCAAATATCTTGTCTTCAGGCTTTCAATTGTCCCTTATTCATATGTGTTTATTTGCTTGAATCAGTATCAGAGTAGTATCCATACTTCTAAGTCTTTTATAAAGTTTCTCACCCCAGTGTGTGTGTGTGTGTGTGTGTGTGTGTGTGTGTGTGTGTGTGTGTGTGTGTGTAGGTGGAGGCATGAGGCTGATTTTGGATGTCTTCCATTGCCCTTGCCTTCAGTTTTTGAGACAGGATCTCTCACTGAACATAAAACTCAAGGATTCTGCTAGGCTGCTTGGTCAGCAAACTTTAGGGATTTACCTCTCTTTTCAGAAAGAATATGCCTCTTGGTTTGATTTTTTTTTTTTTTTGGTTCTACTTGTTAAAGAAATTTTGCTCTTTCTTTAGATCAGGTTGAAAATAAAAGTCCTTTTTAGGTTGTCCTTTATTGTTTGAGTTAAAAAGAGAGAAATGAAAGAAACTCAGAGCCAAGAGACTGGACCTCACAAAACCACTACAGATTACTGTTTCAGTATCTACCTGTACCTCACTATAAAGAACATTGTCCAATTTGATTAGCCTAGAGTTCATGATAATAATTCTTGCTTATGTCTGTACTTCTTCCTATGAACGAGTTGTTTTCTTTCTGTAGGCCATAAGTAAAGCAGACCAAACATTTGAGATTCCTTATTATCATTTAATGGAAACTTCAGTAGTTTTTCTTTATCATTCTAGTGACCATACAATTTGTGTAGAGTGAACTAAACTAGGGATAAGAGGAACAAACCAGGACTTCATAGACACCAGAGTCCTGTAATGTTTTTATTTACCATTGATTTAACCTTATATAACAGGAGCAGAAGTAATTCTCATGTAGCATAAAAATCTTTGCATATTCTGGCACATATTTTTTTAAAATCTGAGTCACTCTTGTAATTTATATGACAATCACATCATCTATTCGCCTCCAACTTGCTGAGGTTTTCTGAAATTTATTTATATTACCAATCCCAGCTGTCTTTGTATGTTTTTTTTCTTCTTTATTTATTTTGTAGTATGTTTTAATATAACACACATATATTCATCTCTGTGGCACATAAATCAGTCTTCAAGAGAATTTCTCCTGAAAAGATATCCAATAATAAACTTTGAAAATAGCATTAGGAGCTCTTTGCTAAAAAACAGCCACATCTTTTCATCTCTGAGACACATGATAAAGGCTGAAGTGAATAGATTTGGCCACACTGGGTGCCTGGTTATTAGGGCAGCCTTCAACTATGGCAAAGTGGATGCTGTTGCCATCAATGACCCCTTCATTGATCTCAACTACATGGTCTACATGTTGTAGTATGACTGTCATGGCAAGTTCCACAGCACAGTTGAGGCTGAGAATGGGAAACTTACATTAAGAGGAAGGGTATCTCCTCTCCATCTTCCAGGAATGAGATCCCACTAACATCAAATGGGGTGATACTGGTGCCAGCTATGTTGTGGAGTCTACTGGTGTCTTCACCAACATGGAGAAGGCCAGAATCCACTTGAAGGGTGGAGCCAAAAGAGTATTTATCTCTGCCCTAATGATGCCCCCATGCTTGTGACCCAGGAGAAGTATGACAGCTCATTTAAGATTTTCAACACTGCCTTCTGTACCACCAACTGCTTAGCTCTCTGGCCAAGGTCACCCACTACAACTTTGGCATTTTGAAAGGACTCAAGACACAGTCTATGTTATTACTGACGCCCAGAAGTTTGTGGATGCCCTTGCCCCAAAGCTACACTGTGGTTGTTATAGGGATGTCCAGAACATACGTCATCTTTACATCCACTGATGCTGCCAGTGCTTTCATCCCAAAGCTGAATGGGAAGCTCACTGACATCACATACCATGCTTCTAAACTTAGTGTGTCCTTTGTGAATCTGGCCTGTGCCCAGAGAAAGCTGTCAAGTCAGATGACACCCAGAAGCAGGCACTGGAGAGCCCCCCCAAATGGCAAGTTGGGCTCCACTGAGGGCCAGGTTGTTTCCTATGACTTTAATAGTGATGCCCATTGTTGGTCTCTAAAGGCACTCTTTTCTCTGAGGCCTGACATCAAGCCCCATCTAAACCAGGATGTTGACCTCCAAATCTCTCCTGCCTTTGTCCTCTCTCAATAGCACTCATATCTCTCTTTTTTCCTCTCTTTTTCTCCCTTTTCTGCTTATTATAACATCTCGGCACTCCTAACTTATCTGTTATCCTAACCTTCTCTGTTAATCATAACAATACCCATCTGACAATAAGTTCTTTTCTACATAGAAACAGCTTTAAGTGCCTCATGCTATCCGCAGCTTCCACCAAGTTCCCATGAGATCCCCACATTCATAGCAATCTGCTGCCAGATAACTGGGTCAATTCATGCTATACCAGATCTGCACAAAATTCCAACACCCATGTTTGTTTCCACCTTTAGTGCTGGGGCTGGCATTGCTTTCAGTAACGATTTTGTAAAACTCATTCCCTGGTGTGACAATTAATATAGCTACAGCAACAGGATGGTGGATTTCATGGCCTACATGGCCTCCAAGGAGTAAGAAGTATAGGACCACCCACCCCATAAGAATATGAGAGGAAGAGAGAAGCCCTTGTTGCTGAAGAGTCCCCATCCTAACTCAGCCCCCAACACTCCCTTCACAGTTTTCATCCAAGATCACTGTGCACATACACACGCACACACACAGACACACACATACACATTCACAGGAAAGGAGGGAAGGATGAAAGGAGGAAAGAAAAGAAAAGAACGTTGGAAAAGATACCACGAAGCTCAACTACTATTTTACAGATTTTCAGTAGTGACAAACCCAGAATATCTGTGATCAAGAGATATGGCCACTTTGTATTAGATCACTGAGGTTCTTTATGTCTAATTTGCACTGGATTGTATTTTGGGAGCCAGGAGCATGGGCTTGAGTTAAAGGAGCAACCAAAAGAGATTCAGTTTTAGGAGACTCTTGTTCTTTAAACATCTTACAGGGCAGTAGTGGCACAAATCTTTAATCCCAGCACTTGAAAAGTATAGACAGATGGATCTTTGAGCTCAAAGCCAGCTTGGTCTGTAGATCAAATTCCAGGATAGCCAGGCCTACTCAGAGAAACCCTGTCTTGAAAAAAATTAAACAAATAAATTTTTTCATCATGATTGCAGTGCTTATGGTATTCCAAGCTATGCATATGTTTCTGTGGACGTATATGTAAACTTGTGGCCTTTATTATAATATGATGTTACACAGTTCAGAAGTCTGAATGCCTAAAGTGAAATGCATTATATTCATTCAATTTTAGGAGAAAATGTCATTGTGTTATATTAATCTGTTTTATGGTACACTGTTAGTTTATAGCAGGTTGGACTTCAGAGCAGCCAACCCCTGAAAGCATTAACATGGGTATTTATTCCCACTATCCATCCTTCTGAAGTGGGGAACACTATGGGATGTAGCTTTACATCTCATCCTTCCACTTTGTTAACTTCAGTATTCAGAATTTTAAAAGGCATAGAATGAGGCCCTTTTGACAGGAATGAAAACCAGACAAAGGGAAGAGCTCAACAATGTTTGAGCTTATTTAGGATGTACACTTTGACTCTTCTAGTATAAATGCATGTTTTCAAGGTTTTACATATAAATATATGTAAATTACATATATGCATGAAATTTTATGGGAATGCTTCAGAGCATAATGATGCCTTTTCCTGATGTAAAATATAACTATTATAACAAACTCATATTTCCAACTATCTTTTTTTTTCCTATTAAAAACAAGTCAGGGGGTGGTGGTACCAGCCTTTGATCCCAGCACTCAGGAGGTAATGGCAAGCAGATCTCTGCGGGTTTGGGGCCAGCCTGGTATACAAAGTTAGTTCCAATACAGCCTGGTCTACACAGAGAAACCTTATCTTGAAAAAACAAAACAAACCAACAAAATACAAAACCCTAAAACAACAAGACATTTTCTCCTTCTCTGCTCAGCAAAGTGTGTGTTCTTGTCTGGGGCAATATAAATATTGTATTGTTAAAGAAAAAATATTCTTAATTATATATGCCCTTTTTAATATTAATATATTTCGCCTTTGGTCTTATATTTGTAACTTATGTGAATTTCAGCGTGTCTTTTCTAGGACGACTATTGTACACCAACATAACACCCAGAACTGAGGGGTTCTTAGTGTGGTTCTTAAAAGGTAGAGGAGAAAAACCTTCGTGGCAATAGGTCAACGTGTTCAAAAGTATAGTCTAGGAGAATGGAAAACAGTTAAAAGTTTTCAAGTTTTTTTGTTTTTTTTTTTTTTTTTTTTTTTTTTTTTAAAAAAAAGATTTGTAAATGCCTGGCACACGGAAAAACAAAACTACAAAAAAGAACTACGGTACACAGTGAAGCCAAAACTCTTCAGTTTCGCTTTTTAAAATTGTGCTATATCCCTCCGCTTCGTGTTTTTGATGGCAGCATTGTCACTGTGCTTCGACGTGTTATTTTTATTTTTTAAGTCAGGTAATTATTTCTTAAACGAGATGAGTAGATTTCTGAAATGTCTGGAAAGAGAGGAGCCATATGTGAACCCTGTGTGCCGTGGGAGGGCGGATTCTTTTGTTGGGAGCAAGGATTCCACTTTTGAGACAGTTGTGCGTGGACCTGGGGGACTTCCTTCGCTGAGAGGACTTCCTTCGTTCGCTCAGACGACACCTCCCTGCCTCGGGCTGAGGATGTCTGGTGCCTTGTGGGGAAACCACCCCTCACGGTGTCACCTGTGACCCCGCTTCTGAGGCGCCCCACGGTCCGCAGCTTCTTCTTCCATCGACCAAGACTTCGAGGGTTACCAAAACTTGCATGGTTTGAGTAAGTTATTGGGGAGACGCCATTTACTGAGACGGGGCTGGTTTAAAAAAACAGTGTGTGGAGGCCATTTCCTGTCAGCCATGGCATGCCAAGCGCATCCAGCTTCTGGGGTCTACTTGGAAAGAGTATAGAGTGGCCATTTTGCGCTTCTTCACCGGCAGTAGGATCCCCGCTGCGGGTGAGCAAAGGGGGAAGAGTGAGGGAGGGCCCGGGAGGGTCTTTATGGAGAGGCCACGGCGCCATGGCCTACTCTCGGGAGGCTGAGGCGCGGGCCCTTCCGGCCGCCGTTCTCTTCCGCTCGCCTCAGGTGCTACGTGGATCCCTCCGCCGCAGCCTGCGCTGCGGACAGCGCTGAGCTCGGCTTTCCGGAAATACCCGGATGGACGGGTAATGGCCGCCATCTGGGACTCGCAGGCAATGGGGACCACGACAGGTATTCCCCGTGTGCGGAGCCGCCAAGACTAGTTAGGATGTCGGGTCGCACAGGAAGATAGCAGGGGACCAAGGGAGAACCTGAGGGCTATCAGGGGCCCCGCAAAGGTCTAGGGAGCCGCCTCTTGTGATGGGAAGCTCATGTTAAATAGTCCCGTCCATTCAGCGCTTCCGCCTAACTTGCCGCAAAGTTTAGAAGAGAAGTCAGTGGTTTTTAACCCGGGGCTTTTGCCAGCTGCTAGAGCTGCTCCCTGTCGTCCCGGCTCGGGCTTGCTGTAAGTTTGTCTGGAGGGACTCTCCACAGGCTCCCAGCCTAGGGCTTGGGCGCGAGCGTGGCCACAGTATACTTCCGCGCGTCCGAGGGGCAAGCGGAACTCCGGGGAAAGGGGCGGACCGGGCGCGGGGTTTGGGGGCGACACGGGGCGTTTGGCGCGCGAAGCCATCACTTGTCTGGTTCCGCGGCTGGTGGACAGGATGGACAGCCCTCAGCCCGCTCCCCCGAGCTGTAGGTTCGCTGGCCCGCCCCGACGGCATCCCTACTAGGGGCCCAGTCTATGGCTATTGGGGGCTGCTCCTTGCCTAGACTCCCCGCTCCCTGGCGCACGCACTCCGCGCCCTCTTCAGAGTTGGGTCAAAAAAAAAAAAAAAAAAAAAAAAGTGCTTCTCTTTGTAGACCCCCTCCCCCCCAACCACACCCAGTGGCAGATGGATTTCTTTGTAACTGGCTTTTTACTTGTAGGGTCCATCTTGAATTTGTTCTTAACATGGTGTCCTCTTTGTTAAGTGTGAAGTATATGGACTGAATGCATATATACTAACGTGTTTTTAACTCTTACCTAGACCAGTGGAACACATGGAGCTTCCAAGTTTAGAAAACAGAAGTTAAGGGTTAGTTTTCTCTTTAGGTTTAAATTTGGGGCGTCTAGTGTTCGTGAGTTATTTTTTTCAAAAGTCTTGAAAATATAAAAAAAGTCAATTATTAAGAAATTCATGAGAGTGTTGAAGTGTCTTTGATTATCCTAAGGATGCAACGTGAAAATAACTCACATGGTGGTAGGAGGTCATTAATTTGAAAGTCTGTTCTTAGTCACTTTTTATTAATACTAATTAAATTGCTCTTTTTCCAGAAAAACAGATCCGATTTGAGTGTGCTCTAGTATGGGCAGAGTGAATAGAGAACATTTAAGGTGACTCGCTAAAATTCCCTAATGTTTCTAAAGTTTTATCTGCAACTCTTTGCAGATGGGTTTATTGTCCTTTACAACGCATTATTTTTGAGAAATTCTTAAAAGGTGACTCGTTGAGTATTGGCATTCTGTGGGTTGGGTGTTTTTTTTTTTTTTTTTTTTTTTTTTTGCCAAATTATAATTACCAATTCAAAGCATTATGTGTCTGGTGTTTGAAAGGATAAAAGGGCAGCAATTACAATGAATATCTACTGTGAGCTTATAGTATATAAACTTTCAACCTGAACATTTTATCATTGCATACTTCATATCTTCCTATATTGTTCCTGGAAATAGTATACTGTGATTCCAAAAGCTGCTGTATTTTGAAATTTTTTAAGTCTAAATACAGTTTGATTTCAAAAAATACTTTACAATGCCCTTTTAATGTACTTTGCTATTTTTTTTACTGTTGTTTGGGGTTGTTCTTACTGAAGCATTGTGCCATGTAGAGCAAAAACATGATTTAACCCGTGACACAAAGTCTTTCTGCTTTTTTTTTTTTTTTTTTTTTTTGATGCAAAGTTTGAATCTTGCATTTCTCTAGGTACTGTACTAAAAGTTTTTCTGCAGTAAAGGGAAAAAGGGTTCCTATAAAGTTTTGAAATTTTTATTTGTTGTCTGCTCTGAATTTATTCATACTGACTTCACAAGGTGAATGATTATTATGGAATATTAGATACCAGTACTAAGCGTCATAAAGATACTTTTGTAGTGACCACACAAGTGGTTCAGAATCGAATGCAGTACTAGTTCTGCTTTTGTGATTTGAGTGGGGCAAGAACAGTTTTCTTTTTATTGTATAAAATGATATTAATGTATTAGATAGCTTATACTATGAGTTGTGACTTTTGTATTATACGGTGACATGCTTTTGCCTAAGTACAGAGGATCTTAAAAAAAAAACAAAAAACATATATGCCTAAGTTAAATATGAAGTGTAATTGACAAAGGACATTTTACTTTTGTAGTCAGAATTTTAAAATTTTGGCTTTTCACTTCTAGATACCATCTCTTTTGATCATTGTACCTGATTATGGCATTGTCCAAACATTAAGCTGTGTGCCTTTGTTCCTGGGAGAAAGGTATGAAGTTACTCTTTTTGGCCCATATAGAAGGGACTTCTAACAGAAGTTTTTATTTCAATGTGAGCAAAAAGTAATTTTGGGTTTCATAGTTTATTTAATGTTTTGTAATATGTCACAATAAATACAGAAGTAGCATTAAGGGCTTCTGGATAACCACCAATAAAGAGGGTAGAAAGAAACATGTTTTCAAAGCTCTATAAATGGCCAGAGTCTATGCTTTAATTTAACAAGTACTACTCATTGCACCTGAAGAAAATAATACATATTTACATTATAATTCATGATACCTCTTTATTAGAAAGGATACTGGAGAATCACTAAAGAATTATGACTTTTCCTGGGATAAACATCTGAATATCCTAATGGAGACAAAAAGAATGATAAAAACAGCCAACAGATTTTAAGGCGAGCCATAAAAATTTACTAGAAAATACTGTGCCCTTGTACAAAAATGTGATTTAACCCTCAACACAAAGATACCTGCCACTTGTCTGTGTTAGTTAAGTTCTGGAATCTTTAAAATGGGTGCCACAATATCTTTTAATTCTCTCCAATTGTATTATACTATACTAAGTAGTATAATACAACCTATACTAAAATAGCTGAAATTGATTATACTTTTTTATACTACTTGGTAATCATAACGATGTCCTTACGTGAACTTTACCAATAGATTGCATTCTTTTTAGGGCCTTTTTTTTTTTTTTTTTTCACAAAGGCGTAGACTTTTATATATTTAGAAATTAATGTCTGACAACTATATTGAGTAGAACATCAAAGTTGAGTTGGTATACACCAAGTTATTTTCTTCCCTTGAGTAACTTTTTTTATATAACATGATTGATACCTTGCCAGTTTTGCATGATACTTTCTTTTTTTTTTAATATTTATTTATTATGTATACAGTGTATAGAAGAGGGTACTAGATTTCATTATAGATGTTTGTGAGCCATTTAACTCAAGACCTCTGGAAGAACAGTCAGTGCTGTTAATCTCTGAGCCATCTCTCCAGCCCCAGTACTTTGTTTTTTATAAAATAATGAGAATTTTCAAAATTATGTTTAATGTGTACTATATAGAAAACGTGACATCATGAGTTGTGAAAACGTTGCATGAAATGTAGCATGATTACATATAAAATAATCTATATTACTACATGTTAAAGAATTGATGCTATGATTGGTATTGCTATATAAGTGTTAGAAAAATAAACTATTTGAGTTTGAAAGCTTAGACTTCAGGGGTCTCATTTTAAGCCAAGTAGTAATAGATAAAAATAAGTATTAGCCCTATAGACAGTTAATGCCATTTTGATGATGTTAAATATAAAGTATACTTAAATGGTATGAAATTATTTATTGTAGTAAAAGCTTTGTTATGTCTATCTTGAAAATTAAAAAAAAAAAAAAAAAAAAAAAGGTAATTGAGGCTAGGGCTATAGCTGTTTAGTGTAGAGTGTTTGCCTAGCATGAATCAGACACTCTGTTCAATTTGCAGGTCCTCAGTAAACAAATGGTCATAATTAACTTGGAATGCTCTACTTTCTTTTAAATATAACTGATTTTTTTCTTATCTCAGCCTTTTTGAGAGATCCCTTAGTAACAGACAAAAACTATACTTCTTTCAGAGATAAAACCAGTCAAAGTGATGGGACAGTAGGTAACAAACTAGTTTACTAAACAGGATAAGGAATGAAATTTAAGTAATACTTGATTTTTTTTAAAAGTAATATTTAAGTAATATTAAAATTCATCTCCTAAAAAGCTGGAGAGATGGCTCAGTGGTTGAGAGCACTGACTGCTGTTTTAGAGGACCCGGGTTGAATTCCCTGCACTCACATGGCAGCTCACAATTGTCTCTCACTTAACTTCTAGAGGATCCAAGACCTTCACACAGACATATATGCAAGCAAATCACCAATGCACATAAAATAAAAAATAAATAAAGCTTGTAAAAGATCTCCTAAAGAGCATTCTGGGACACACCTTTAATCTCAGCACTTAGGAGAGTCAGAAGCTTCTCTGTGAGTTCTGAGGCAAGCCTGGTCTACATAGTGTGTTCCAGGTAGCCAGGGCTACACAGTGAGCACCTGTCTTGTACTAGGAAGGATGTGTCGCTTTCTTGTTAGATGCTGGTGTTGTCTAGGATCATGTCTTTCATCATAGCCAGATTATCTACCTTCACATTTGATTGTTAATAGTTTAAGTATACCTGGGTTTACAAACTTTTCTTATAAACAAACAGTAAATATCTTAGACTTTGTGGGTCATATGGCTTCTGTTATTGCTATCAGCTGTCATTGTGATATGAAAAGTAGTCATAGACAATATGTAGGTGAACAAACGTGGTTTGTGTTTCAGTGAAATTTATGAAAACAGGCTGTGACTAAGTTTGTTCTATAGTTTGTCGTTTGCCAGCCTCTGTGGTGGCAACCTGATATGTTTTGTTCTGCAAGCTCTCACAGGTCTGTCTACTCGCTAGCATCTCTGCCACCTCCTGGAGTTACTAGAGATGAATTGTATGTTGTTTCCTAAGTGTCATTCCAGTTACTCTCAACTTCATCCCTTCTGATCTACCGAGGGCATTGCTACTACAGTTTTCTTCTATTATCTTCAGCTTAAAAATTTTCTAGCAGATAATTTTTATAAAGATACATACTGTAGTTTTGCTTATTTCAAACAAACAACAACAAAAATCCCACAAAACACTTCAGTTCTACCTGTAGCTATTTTGTTGTAAACTCACTGAAAGAGTTGTCTATAGGGTAGCTTTGTTCCCATTTTCCTCTTAAATCTATACTATTCTGCCTTGTGTATTAAAACTTGTCCTAGTGATTATGACCTTGGAGCCAGTGGTAATTTCTGTCTTATTTCATGCAACAGAATTAATTGATCCCATTTTCTTCACTGATATCACATTTTCATTTAGCTTTAGTCTCAGTGCATGTTCTTTTTCTACCTCATTTACTGTTCTTCATTTTTTCCTCCTAAATTCTCATTCTCTCTCTCTCTCTCTCTCTCTCTCTCTCTCTCTCTCTCTCACACACACACACACACACACACACACACACACACACACACACACACACTTTTCTGTTTACCTATGCTTTGGTGATTTAATTGTGTCCCAAATACATAAATACAAACACAGTTATCTTCTGGTGACAACTGAAATTTTATCTTGTAACTAGAACTCTGTATATTTCATGTAGTACTCATTATAAAATTCAACATGTCAGAGAGGTGTCCCCAATTGTGCATGAGTATAATTGACCTTTTGATACACTTTCTGACTATTTCTACAGTTTTTTTTTTTTTTTAAATCTCAGTAACTGTTTGAAACACATTTAATTTTATTAGAATACTTATAGCCTGCAGTAGAACATTCTTCCAGTTATTACATTTGGAAGTTGCTTTGGTATATCTTTTTATGTCAGAGAAGATAGTTCAATAAATTTTGTAGGTGCTTTTTTCAAAATAATTTAGAACCTGACCATGCTTTCTAGATTGTACTCTCTGTCACTAGCATTTCATACAAGATAATAATAACCTTTAAATTGGTTCCTATAGCTTCCATATCTCTCCCAGATTTTTTTTTTTTTTTTTTTTAATGTAATAACACAGACAGCCTCTTTTAAAAGTTGTTAGAGGCTGGAGGATGTAGTTAGTTGGAGAATACTTGTCTAGCATGTTCAGGGCACTTTGAAGGAAGAAACAAAAATAACAATTCAGCTTACTCCCATCTCTGCTAAAGTAGCTTCTTGTCTCATTCAGAGTAAAAACCAAATTGCTTATAACTTCAAATCCTATTTCTATCCCCATGTTATATCTTTGATTTTACGTTATTTTGCCTTCTGTGCTTTCTGATCCAGTAATACTGATATATCCAAATATGTAAGGCATGCTGCACACTTGGGATCTCGGCACTTAATATTTCTTTACTTAGAATGCTAACTCTTTCAGATTCTTCTTTCCTTTTTATTTATTTATAGAGGCAGGTTGTACTGGCCAAGAACTAAGGCTGGCCTCATATTCACAGAGATCCACCTGTCTCTGCTCTGCTTCCTTAGCCCATGAACTAAAAGCAAGTGTTACCATGCCTGTGTCCCAGTTCCTTCTTTTATCTTAAGACTCTTCTTTTGGCATTGCTGAGAACTGAACACTCAGCCTTATAGAGAACTTACTTATAAAGTAAATATCACTGAGATACACACCAGGACCCCTTAAGAACTTTCGAAGTGAGATTTTCCTGATATTGTGTTAAAAATTAGAACATTCTGGTTCTTCTTTTCCCCGTTGTTTTGTCTACTCTTGTTCCCTTTGAATAGAATAACAGTGTACTTTAGTCTCTAAACAGTGAAATATCAGCTCCACAAGAGGAGGGATTTTGTATCTGACTGTTTTTCCCTATTGTACTCCTGATACTTAGAGCAAAAGACTGGCTAACTATAAGCCCAGCACTATCTCAATGGAGCAGCAAAGACCATTATAGATACAGTACTTACTTAGTTCATACCATAGTGTAGAATTAGAAGATAAATTGGCAGATAGTTAAGATGTTTCCAACACATTGTAAAAGTCTGATAAAAGGCATAAAGTGACGTTATTTCTTATTGAGAAGGGGAGTAATTTATAGGTTAAGAGAAGGCTGGGGGGGCGCAGGGGCAGGAGGATGACGGATGGCCGACATTTGAGCTCAACCAGAAGATGAAATAAATGTATCCCTTTGAGATAGAACAGTTCAAGCAAGGAGTAACAAATGCAGAAGCAACGTTTTAAAAAAGAACTATCTAAGGAGTTAGGAGACAATGGTGGCTTGCTAGAGTGTATTTATAGATGACAAATGTGGTATGAGATGAAAATGTAGATGACAAGGGTTTCTTTTTTAAAATAATTACAAATAAAGACTTGTTTTTTAATAGTTTTAAATTAAGTACAGGTGTATATGTATCTGCATGTAGGTATGTACACTTGAGTGCTGGTACCCATTCTGGGCCATGAGTCTCAGGTTTCCTGTAGGTGGACTTACAGGTGGTTGTGCTGGGAACCAAACTCAGGTTCTCTGGAAGAGCAGCAAGAACACTTAACTATTTAACCATTTTTTAGTCTCAAGTATTGTTTTGTTTGCTTGTTTGTTTTGGTCAGGCCCTTGTAAAATATAAAAATTTTAAGGCTGTGGTGCTATATATTTAATAATGTTAGTTGTTATTAAGATACTATCAAGCTATGGGGATTGATTTGATTATGAAGACATTCTTCATAAATGAAATTAGTGTCCTTATTAAAGAGACTCTAGAGAATTACTTGGCTGTTTCTCTTCTATCTATGAACTAGGAAGGTAACAGGGATGCTAGTGCCTTGAGCATGGCTTTCTCAGACTCTAGAACTGTGAGAAATAGATTTCTGCTGTTTATGAGCCACTCAGTCTATAGAACCTATTTATTTATTTAAAGGAAGGGTTTCTCTGTGTAGTCCTGGCTGCCCTGGTCCCCAGGCTGGCCTCACAGAGATCCACCTGCCTTTGCCTCCCAGGTGCTGGAATTAAAGGCATGCATTACTACCGCCCAGCTATAGTATCATATTTTGTAGTATCCTATTTGATTAGCCCAATGGACTTAAGGTTTAAGGTAGGGAACATTGTGACTTATATTGATAGATTCTTTAACTCCTGCTTAGAAAATACATTTTATTTTATTGTATTTTTTTCAAAATTATTTTATTTGCATGGTGTTTTGCCTGTATGTGTATCTTTGCAACACTTGTGTGCAGTGCCCATGGTAGTCAGAAGAGGACATACTAAGATTATATTGGTGATTTTTAATATTTTAAACTAAACTCAAGATTATTGTAAAGCAAGTTCACATGCTCTTTAAAGTTTTTAGTGCACCTGAAATTCTAGAGACTCAGATACATGAATTGAAAAGAATGAATCACTTAAAAATATATTAGATGTATGTGTTCCCAGTCTTTTTGGGTTCTGTGTGGAATGAGAAATATGAAGTAGAACCTTAAGCTTGTTTGAAAAAGTTTGTAAATCATCTGGAGAAGTAAAAAAAGAAAGAAACCCACATAATTTCAAAGAGATACTAATACACTGGTGCGTAGTGGCTACCCTTTAAATGGATATTCAAGGAAGAGATTTATGTGAAGAAGTTCTGTACTGAGGAGGTAGAATTTGAAAGGGTGTTTGACCAGTTTAAATTTAAATAGAGGGAAAGAGGATGATAAGATGCTTGGTTAAAAAGAAAACAGTCTGGACAAAGGTAAATGTATTGGGCATATTGAAAAATCAGAGTTTCAGAAGACATAAAGTTCCCTGAATCAAGAACTGCACCTGTATTTTAATTTTAAACTCCTTTGTAGCAGCCTTGCTGAATGTGGTCATCTATGAACTAGAATTTTGGCATTTCTAAATCGATACTTTATCATGTCTGCTTTATGCATATGAAAACAAGTAATAAGTGATGTTAATACTTTATTTCTGTTTAGTTGCTTATCAGGTCACATTGATTGGAAATGAGCAGGCTCTAGTTTGTTATAAATGCATACACACATATATACCAAAACCTTTTGTTGTTATAGTACAGTAGTCTAGTAGTCTGAGTTTCTGAGTTCCTTGGTTAGACATTTTAAATTTTTAAATGACTACTGAAAAAAAGGGGCTTTAGATGCTTTTTTTCTAAATCATGAAAAGACAATATTTTGAGGATATTAATATAGAATCTGCTTTGAAAGAAACAGACAAGGGTTTTTTGTCATCATTTTGTTTTTCCAGATTCTTAAGTGGTATAATCAGCATTTTTTTTTCTGCTTTATGTTGCTATTTTTGTTTTTTCTCCAGTCACTTGTGTTTATTGTATCTGTTTGCACTTAGTTATCACTACAGAAAAAGGATTGAATTATTTTCAAGGAATGCAGTAGCAGTTCTAAAGAAAAAAGTCATGACAATTATTAGCTTTCTGATCTGTTCTGTGATGTTACAGCACTGTGTGCTGAGTTACAAGCACTGTTAACATTAAAACTAGGGTTTTTGTTATTAACTGGAACCTAATGAATAGCCCACAGTTTTTCCTTCTTCGGCTTTGCATTTGATCTGCTATAGGAAGCAAGACACTATAAATGGTACCTTGTGATTCACTTTATTGGAATCTTCTTATCCTTGGCATTTTGCTGTGGAATTTCTCAGTCTTTCACTCGCTGATAACTGTGTCAACATCGCTTCTTTCCTGGTTTCTGACTTTAAAAAAAACTATTACTGGCTTTTTTGAGATAGGGTCTTGCTATGTAATGACTTCCCATGAAATCATAATCCTCTTACTTCTGCCTCCTAAGAGCTATAATTACAATTGTACACCACTATAACCGAATTTTATTTTGTCATTTTGATCTTCTGATTCTTTCCCTCTATTTTTACTCCTCTTCAATTTATCTTGTTTTCTAGTGCCATCCTATTACTATTTTGGAAATACTGCTCTTATGTTTTTCTCATTTTCTAGCTATGCTCTGATAACCTTTTATATAAATTCATAGTATTTATGAATACTATGTCATCTGTAGCTTTCTGTTAGGCATTCTCTTTGAGCTAGATCCTGCAGCACCTTTGGAGAAAAGTGCTTTTTGTGTTTCTTGGGTCTGGGTTGCCTCTTTAATCTTCTTTGTATGTTTAAGTCCTATTGTTCTTCAAAGGTTTTTCACAAAGCATACCTTTTTGTGAAATGAACAGCTAGCATTGGTTTGTCCACTATGTGTTCTAGAGTGTGAGCCTTTGGTTACATTTAATGGTAGCAGTATGAGCTAGCTTAAGGCAAAAGAGGGACTTACTTTAAAGATTGTGGATTTTCAGAATTCAAAGGCAGGACTACACACACAGATAGCCCTAAAGGCTTCTGGTAGTCATAATGCCCTCTGGTTGTCATCCACGTACTTAGGAGAGCTGAAGAGTCTGCTCATCAGATATGTTTTATTGTACAGAACATGCTGTTATTAATTTTAAAAATTAATTTGCTCTTAGTGGTTTGGCAAGTGTCTTTCTATAAATGTATTTTCTTCTTAACTTCTTTTTCCTATCATACAAATGATGATTTTTCCTCCTAACTTGAAAACACATTATATGATTTAATGTACAACTTTCTTTTTAAAATTAAAAATGTTATACAAACTATCTTTTCCAATTCAATCATCTGTCTTTCTGTCTAATGTTTGTAATTTATTTCATTATATTCTTTTGTTTGTCTTGTTTTGTTTTCCAAGAGGGTTTCTCTGTGTAGCCCTCCCTGACTGTCTTGGAACTTGCTCTGTAGATGAGGGTGTCCTCGAACCCATAGATTCACCTGCCTCCTCCTCCCTAGTACTAGAGTTAAAGATGTGTGCCACCACCACCTGGATATCATTCTTACTAACCTATGTTTGGATGATACTAATACATATCCTTTTTGTAAGACACATCCTTTTTTTTTTTACTTTATTTATTCATTTGCCTTGGTGTTTGCCTGGAACTGGAACTACAGACAGTTGTTAGCTGCCATGTGGGTGCTGGGAATTGAACCCGGGTCCTCTGGAAGAGCAGACGGTGCTCTTAACCGCTTAGCCATCTCTCCAGCCCCCAAGACACATCTTTTTAAAAATATTTATTTTTATGTGTATTAATGTTTTGCTTATAATGTGTATGTGCACCATATGTGTTCAGTACCTGTGAGTCTAGAAGAGAGCACAGTTTAAGGAAACTTAAACTTATCAGTCTAAGGAAAAGGTTATTATGGTTACTTAACTAGTACAGAGAATATGACATTGTAGACATTATTCTAGATCATTGTTCAAATTCTCTATAATAGCAAAGTTTACACTGTTAAAGGTAGCATTAAAAAAATTATAAATAAAACTTTGCCAAATTAAATTTAGAACTTTCTTAAAGGATACATTGAAATGTGTTTGTAGCTCACATCCACTTTAACTTAGAGCACTTACCTAGCATGTGCGATGGTACACACCTTTAATCTCAGGATTGAGGAGGCAGAGACAGGTGGATCTCTTATGAATTCAAGGCAAACCTGGTCTTCATGGTGAGTTTCAGGACAGCCAGGGCTGTGTAGAGAGACCCTGTCTCAAAACAGTCAAAAAAACAAACAAAAATTAGTATTCTATCTAGTACAAGTTTTTTAAATTATTTTCACTCATTGACCCTTTTGCCCAAGAAATTTATATGTAACTGTGGGCAAGTAGGCTTATTTGTATATGTATACCTTATATCTATAGGTATACAAATTAAGTATTTACTGATAATAAATCATAAAAAATGTTTTAAAACATAGAATTTAAAACAATTTTTGACTTAGCAAAAGCTAAAGCAAATTTGCATACTAATATGGTGAATGTGCCTGTTTGTATATTTTAAAAAAATGACAAGTTTTTTTCTTTCCAAATTTCACTTTACTTTAGCTTTTCTAAAGTAAGTTGTAATTCCTGGGTCTTCTGAACATTCAGAGTATAAGATGGATCATTCTTAACTTTACCAACTGTTGGCCAGAAACTAAGTGCTCTTGGTGATTTACTGCCTGTTTGTTTTCCAGCATCTAACATTTTCTTTTTATATTCACTGCAGTAGGAAGCCACTGTTAATTTTTTCATAAGAACTTTGTATTTGATGTTTGTTCCTTTTCCTCAGTCTTTTCTGATTGCATATTTACTTCTGTGTTACATATTTTATTGTATAGCCTTTGGATCTTTGTATATTTCTTCTTATTTGGGAGTTTTTATTAGATGTAGAATGAACTTTTGAGTTTCTCCTTTCCCCTGAAACTCTACAGATGTCTACTCTATATCTCATAGCATCTACAGCCAGCTAGTGTTGGGGTTGGGTATAGCTACTTAACTAGTTTGATGGATTTAATGAAAATTTTAATCTCATTTAAGGTAACTCCTTTACCATATTTTTGTCCTTTTTTTTTTTTGTCTTTTAAACTAAAATCTTTTACTAGATAAGTAATAGATGTTGAGTTTTATATTCTCTTTCTGCAAGTAATTTGTGTAGCATTTAGAGAAACTTGATTTTAAAAATTCAAAATTTTTTAAGTAAAATTGTTATTTTTTATTATAAAACTTTTATTTAGTTTTTTTATATAACATTAGCTGTTTGTTTTTTATATAACTTCAAATTTCATTGTGACTGCCAAGTATAGAATTCTCCCATTTTCAACAGACCATGAAGTCTGAAAATGGTGAATAGAAAAGTCCAGAAATAACTCAGTTCATATGTTTTTAATTGCATGCTACTCTGAGTGGTGTGCTGAAGTCTATTTCTGTACACTCTGGGATGTGAATTTTTTGTTTGTCTAGCCTGTCCACATTGTATATGCTACCTGCCTGGTTGTCACTTGGGAGGTATATCATAGTTGTCAACTTGATGTTCATGGCATCATTTTCCAGTGTAGTAGCTCAGTGCTATGCTACAGTGTCTGTATCATTTATCTTGCTTTGGGAGCATTATATCATCAGACTTCACACCAGAAGTATGATGAATATAATACAGTTACATACTTTTTATTATAGTGTATTTTATTGTTGTTAATCTTTTACTATGTCTATTTTATAAGTTAAATTTCATCATAGATATATAGATAACTGTATATACAGAACTTAGGTACTTCTGGTTGCAGGTATTTACTAGGTTGGGGGTTCTCCCTGCCCTGAATGAGGTTAGGGGATATGGAGGAGCTGTTGTATTACTTGATTTTTAAAAGAAAATTTCTTTGTGCCCCACCCAGTGCAATAACTCATTAGAGTCACCTCTGAGGAAGAGAAAAGGAAGTTTCTTTGTTTTCTTCCTTCTTTTCTTACACCTATTACTTTATCCAGTTATTTGTGCTTATCCTTTTAGTTTTTCTTTTTTCTTTGATCCTATTTTGTTTCCCTGACTAGCCCAGAACTCAGAGATCCTTCTGCTTTCTAGTGCTGGGATTAAAGGTATGCACCACTATTGTCCAACTTCTGCTTAGCTTTTCTAGTAACATCAGTAGTTGAGATGAGCTAAAACAAGATTTTCTCAGTTTTGTACTTAGAAAGTGACATAGGCATAACTTCAGAAAAGACAGTACTGGGCAGAGGAAGATATCTGTTAATATAGGAAGGTTTATTTGTGTTCAGTAATAATTTTCCCTTTATATCTTTACTGACAGTTGATACTAGCCTTCTGTCACCCAGAGAGCTCCATTTCCATTGAAGTCTCCAACCCTCTCAAGGTATATTTAGTGGATAAAGGGGGCAAAATTTTGTCACTTCCTTTCCAGGGTGTGATTGATACTCATTAAATATTGGTTGAATGAGTGTCTCCTAATGGACTTCTTCCTCTTTCAAATGGTGGTTAGCATCTGATTGTGATGCCCAAGCCGGAGTCCCATCTGCTCACTAACTGAGGTGGGAAAATTGCTTGAGCTCAGAAATTTGAGGCCAGCTTGTGCAACATAGGCAACATAGCTAGACCCAGTGTCACTTACAAACAAACAAATTTTTTAAATGATGGTTGTTAGTGGGTCTGCATTCATTTGCCTTTCTTACCAGGCCATTTCCTGCCATATGTTTTGTAATACATTTATGGAATTTTGTTGTCTGTTAAATCTTTTTGTTACTTTAGTGGTCAATTGGTAGAGGGGAAGAAACCAATAGTTTTATTAGCCATCATGATGTAGGAAACTCCAGATTATTTAAATACTTTTACAAAAGAGTCTTACTTCAGTGATTGAGGATGTTGATAAACTTAAGAGTTTGTAAAAGTATAGTTTAAATAACCAGTGGAGATGGAAATTGGACTGTAATTAAAAACTAGCTTTTAATAGGTGGGGTGAAAATTAGAAAATTGCTATCCTGTGTTATCTGAGGTATTCATAGCATAGTTGGTCTCCCCTTCTCCTCCTTTCCGTCCATCTGTCTGTCAGCCAAAGGTAGCAGTTCTAGTGTAAGTTGCTCTCTAGTGGCATTACTTACATACTTAGAAGGTGCCCATGCTTCAAGATCAGATTACTTCTCCAGGTAAATTTAAAACTGAGACCAAATTATAAGCCCTCAACTACCTGAAATATATGCGCTATTCCCATACTATATTGACATTCTACACTAATTGACAGTTAATCAAATTTAAGTAAAAACTAAAGACATTTCTTATTTGTAAATTAAGCATTTCCTTATCTGGTCATTATTGAATCATCTTTAAGTTCCATCTGGAACTTATACATCCTTATATATTCTGGCTTTCCAACAGTTCTAGTTATACCCTATACCTTCATAGGACCTTCACTATTACACACACACACACTTTTTGATAATACTAAAGTTTTAAAGATCCCATTCTAGGTTTACTATTAGAAAAATTTATGAGTCAATAACTTAGTTTGCTCTCCTAATGGGCTTATCAGATTAAATAGTGACTTTGATAGTAACTGTCCTTGTTGATAATCATCACTAAAAGTCTTGCTTTAAAAATGTATTAATACAATACAACAAAACAGTTTATAGGAAGTTTGCTTATATAGTCTTTTTCGCTACTTTATATTTTGAGTTTTTAAGTATATTATAATTTGTAACCAATAGTAATTTCAGTTTAAATCCCTTTTAATATATGAGAAAGAGATACTCATTTACCTCTGATGTTATTCATTGAATACCTTGTCTTTCTGTTCAGGGAGAAGCACAAAAAATAAATACAAGCTATATATTAAAAAAAAATAAGTATGTAATTCTTTCATAATAGTTCCAGTATAGGTTTTTAATTTTGTTGGATATAAAGTATTTTTAGAGCTTCAGAGTACACATTAGAAAAAAAAATCAAATGCATATCAAGATACCTTTTAGAAATATATGTATAAATGTGACATGGAATGATAGTTTTTGTAGCTGTCTTTGTTTTTTTGTTTGTTTTTTTTGCTTTTAAAGAAGCTTTTATTTATTTTTTTAATATTTGAATTACAAGACACAAGAACAAAGTCATCTAGTCAAGAGCAGCTCAGCTTAATGTGCCCTTCTAGATCTTGTTCCCTAGTCAGAGCTTGTAGCAGCTTTTGTAATAGCAAGAGTAGAAGTTAAGTTCCAACAGTAAGAAGTAGGCCACAACACATCCATTAAGAGATGTTCTGTAGCTGTTGGAAGGCGGATCTGTTTGCATTGGTGTTCTTAAAAGTAAAGAAAGTTGAGAAGTTAGAGTCTTTTATGTAATACTATATGCAAGAACAACAGAAAACCTTGTGCATGTATGTTGCTTTTGCATTTATCTTGTTCATTCCTACCATCTGGTAATAATACTCTGATTTCCTTCTAGGGAAGTATCCTATAGTCCCTAATGTCAATTCATGCTTGATGGTGCTTTATGCTTCTGGCTCCCATGAATGGCCTGTAAGTCAGGTATGGTCATTTATAGGAATCTTTCTTATTGTAGGGAATGACACTTAAGAAAATTTGGGCCAACAGTGTGACCTGCTTTCAGAGGAGTGATTTGTTCTTTTATTAAGTTAGTTCCTTGAAGACTGCTAATTGAACTTGAACAGTCATCTTGCCATCGCCTAGAATATGGCCATGAAGCTAAACAAAGGAGAGATATCAGAAGCTAATGATACTGTTTCTATTGCTAGGTGAAGCTCCTCTAAACCTAGGAGTTCTTAGCAGATCAGTGCTTTGTGTCTTTAATGTATGTGTTTGATTAGCATTTCTGCTTTGTTGAGTGAGAATGAACTTAGAAATAAGAAATTTACTTTGAATTTTGAGATGAAAATTTCAACTCTTTCTTTAATTTTAGGTGAATTGATTTGAGGAATATCCTGGTTTCTTTGAAGATGTTGCAGCTCAGTTTTGTTTTGTGTTTAAGTCACAAATAACTTCACAAGTTTTCAGAACAAAGGAACTGGATTCTTTTTCTTTGAACTAAATCATGCCATTTGAACAGATACAGCATTTTTGTGATGAAAAACAAACTATTTTGAAAAAATTTGATACAAGAAATGAGGTAGCAGATGCTATCGGATCAATACCAACACCAAAAATTTCAGAAGCTAGTTTTAATTACAAGCTAAAAAATGTGAACATCAGTTTGCCCAAGGTAAATATTCCAGATGGAATCTTAATGAAACATGAAGTTGAAAAGTACAGAATATTATTTCAGAGTAAACCACAGACCGCAAGGAAATCTATCAGTGTAAGAACTGTAAACTGTGCTGAGGAGCGTTTACTGCTTTGTAAATCTGAGCGAGCTGAAGAAGAGAGTGTAAATATGTCTGCAAAAATTCTCAACTTTACTTGTTTAAAGTGCCAAGACAGTACTCAGTACAGTCCAAATGATTTGCAGAAACACTTTGAAATGCAGCATCATGGTGAGTTACCTTCATTTCCTTGTGAAATGTGTAGTTTTTCAGCAAATGACTTCCAGATATTTAAACAGCATCGAAAAACCCATAGGAACACTTTTGTAAAATGTGATATTTGTAACAGTGAGCGTTTATATACTTTATTGGACTTGACAAAACACTTCATATCTAAACATCGTGTTAATGGTAATTTTCAGTGTGAAGAGTGTAGGTTCTTTACCCAGGATGTCGGCACATTTGTTCAGCACATTCACAGACATAAAGAAATGCACTATCAATGTGGAAAATGCCATCACCTCTGTTTTACCAAGGGAGAACTTCAGAAGCACCTTCGTGTCCATTCTGGTACTCTCCCCTTCACTTGTCACTACTGTAGCTATGGTGCCATTCATAAAGACCAACTTGTCAGACACATTATAACTTTGCATAAAGAACACTTATATGCGAAAGAAAAACTGGAAAAAGACCAATATGATAAAAGAGTGACAACTACAACAGGACTTAAACTAATACTTAAAAGATACAAAATAGGGCCAACAAAGACATTTTGGAAACGTAAGACAGTTACCAATGGGAATGATGAAAATACAGGAAAAAGTGCTCAAGTGTATAGTATAGTGAGCAAAACACAGACTAAATCTGAAGACCAGAGTCAAGAGCAATTAAATGAAGAAAAAGGTGAAAGATTGCACTGCGAGAATGGTGATAGGCCCAGAGAATCAGAAAGATCAGCTCTGATGGTCACTGGGCAATATAATAAAACTGAAGAGGGAGCAAATACTACTTCAAGTTTCTTGAGGAGTGGTTTACCAGGGCCTACTGTGTTACTGGTGAGAAATAATAAGATAACAATTCCTGCTAACTACAGTGCTAAGTTCATGGGCTTCAAGATGGTAGATGGGAGACAGCATATTGTAATAAAACTGTTGCCTGTAAATAAACCGAATTCAACTGCACGAGCCTTACAACCAGACAAAGAAAAGGATAGTACAACTAATTTGTCACCCCAGGTTTTGGACAACACTGGATTTCCAACTGGAGCAGCAGCTGAGGTAAATGACACAGATTTTATGGAAGCAGCTCCACTTTCATGTTCATCTCCTGTGCTTTCTAGAAAAGAAATTTCTGAAAAAGAAATGACTTTCATATCTGAAACAAATAATATGCTTCAGAGGGTAGATAACAGTAAAAGTTTACCTTCTTTGCCAACAACATCAGAATCATCAGTTACTACATCAGTGAGTTTGACCACAAAAGTTGAAGCAAGAGATAATGTTGACTTGTGGGAAAATCATACCACTCAGAGTCATCCAGACATATTAGGTACCACCACCATTAAAAGTCCAGATAAAGTCAACCTTACAACTAAGTCAAATGTGTACAGTTGTGGAGATATGCATAATTACTGCATTAATTATGTCAGCTCTGAGTTACCAGATGAATCTTCCAGCTATTTGGAGTTCTCCAACCAAGGATCATTACCTTTTCATAATTACTCAAAGGTGAATAATAAGCATCATAGGTTTTTAAGAACAACAGTGTTAGAAAACTTTCAGAGGGACCCTTCAAACAAAACAGATACTCAGGAATCAACTAGTGATAGTGATACACTTTCTGCACTAACACAAAAGGAGACCTCCAACTCAGATAACCTGTTAGCATCTGTCAGCCAATTAAGTGGTAACAATAGAACTTTAGAAATGAAAGCTGAAATTGAAGAACCATGTAATTTAGATGAAAGACAAAACTCTGATAAGCAAAACCTCCTCACTCATGAAACCCAAAATTTATTGAGTATAACTGAAGAAACTAAATGGAATGACATTCCCAATGCTGGCTCCCCTATGATGCCTAGAATCACATCTGTTTTCTCTCTCCAGAGCCAGCAGGCTTCAGAATTGTTGCCACCAGAAGTAAATGAATTACTTCAAGATATATTAAAACCAAAATCTGATATAAAGGAAGACTATATTAACATTCCCAGTAAAAACCTCTCACTCGATTGTGACCAAACATTTAAAAAGGTTGAGGAAGAAATGATAGTAGAATCCTCAAAAGACTTCCAAGTACAAGACCTCTTCCCAGTTCTAACTCCCAGTGTAGGTGTTAGTGTGCCTCCAAATGATCTGAATTTAAAATGTAATGGACAAGAAAAACAAGTGGTGTCAGTATTACAAGATGTGAGAGAGTCAGAGGTGGTCACTAAAATTCCAAGTATTGTTACATTATTAAAGACTCAGTCAGATGCAATAATAACTCAACAGCTTGTAAAAGATAAACTCCGAACCACAGCACAAAATTCAGGTCCTGTGTATATTCAGAATCCATTTCTAACTTCAGAACAGAAAAATCCTGTATTTATTCAAACTCCAAAAGGTTTTATTATACCACTGCATGTTGCTAACAAACCTGGATTTCATGTTTTCTCTGCAAGACCACTTCCTTTGGTTAATACACAGAGTGTACCTGCTTCTCTCCTTGTAAACAAGAAACCTGGAATGCTTTTGACACTTAATAATGGGAAACCTGAAGGTGTTCCCACTGTCAAGACTGAGAATGTTCAAAGTTACGGAATTATAACTACGGAACCTTGCAAAACACCTTTTCTGAAAGTAGAACAAAACAATAACTGCCTTACACCTACACTTTGTTCCAGTGTTGGCAGTTGCACGAACATGAAAAGTTGCTCTGAGAATACATTGCCATTGAAGAGTCCTTACATTATTAAAACATCAGTAGGTTCTTCAGTGAGAGCTGTTCGTTTTCCTCACATTCTACCTGAGCAGCAGGGCCCTAAGATGAATATCTTGGATACAGGAAAACAACAGAATGAAAACTTGCCCAAAGCATCTTTGTACACCCTCATGCCTGATGGTAAACAAGCTGTATTTTTTAAGTGTGTGATACCAAATAACACTGAACCGCTAAAGCCTAAGTTAGTTAGAAATAGTCCTTACCAACATATTCAGCCAAAGAGACCTGAAGGGGCACCACAGAAAATATTGGTAAAAATTTTTAATCCTGTTTTAAGTGTGAATGCTGCTGCTAATCTTTCAGTTAGCAACTCTGCGTCCTCATTCCAGAAAGAGAATGAACCATCTAAATTAGCAGGAGTTGGAGAGCAGAAAGAGCCAGAGTCTTCTAGAAATGCCTTACCTGTCTTGGGGATGCCAGCAAATGAAACTGTTCTTACTTCTACTGCAACATGCCCAGACTCTTCTGAGGAACCAGTATATATCAGTGAACATTCAGAGACCAGAGTATTAAGATGTAAAACAAATTGTACAGTTGCAAGAAATTTCAATAAAAGAAAGACTTGTAAAAATAAGTTTGCAAAAATTAAGACTCGTATAAGTCAAGATTCTCAGACTGCTGTTGTATCTAGAAACAGAAGCTGTAAACGAAAGTACGTTGATAATTACCAAGAACCTCCAAGAAAAAAGTCAACATTGCATAAGAAGAGTAGAGAAAAGGCTAATGCTGAAGATGTCCAGGAAATGTTTGGATTTAACAGACCTAGGCTTTCAAAGGATTCAAGTCGAACTTTGAGACTTTTCCCTTTTAATTCCAAACAGTTGGTGAAATGTCCTAGGAGAAACCAACCAGTTGTGGTTTTGAACCACCCTGATGCAGATGCCCCAGAAGTAGAACGTGTAATGAAAACTATCGCAAAGTTTAATGGACGTGTGCTGAAGGTTTCACTGTCGCAAACAACTATTAATGCTTTACTGAAACCAGTTTATTATCATTCTTCTGAAACAACCTACAGTGACTTTTCCAAGAGACACAAAATGCTTAAACCTGTTAATTCTGTGAAAGAAAGATTTGTGCTAAAACTAACACTTAAAAAGACAAGCAAAAATAATTACCAGATTGTAAAAACTACCTCTGAAGATGTCTTGAAAGCTAAGTTTAACTGCTGGTTCTGTGGTAGAGTTTTTGACAATCAGGATGTGTGGGCCGGCCATGGACAGAGACATTTAGTGGAAGCTACTCGGGATTGGAATATGTTAGAATAACTTACTGTGACTACGAAGGAAGTCTATTTCTATACTTTAGAAGGGAAAAATGGGCTGTTACCATATCAGGCATTTTCTACATCAGTATAGTTTTTGAACATTTTAAGAGTTGGTTATATTTCTGTGGAAAGACAAAAGCTTTATGTCTGATACTTGAAAATACCATAGTTAACATGTTTTAGAAGAAAGTAATTAGCACAGATAGACCTTGATTTAGTTGTTTAAAGATGCAGCTGGGAAGGTGGAGCTAAGAAAATGTTTAAGTTTTCTTAATTGAGTTTAGAGACTGAGTAGAGGGTATTGGTGGACACCCCCATTCCCTTTCTTTTCCCACCAGCCTTATAGATCTGACAGTCTTCTGGAGATGGAGAACCCTTTTACATGTGAGTTCTTACCACTTTTGAAGAACTGAGCTTGGATAAAGTTACTTTCTGCCTGTTACAGTTCATTTGAAAGGTATTATGTTCCTTTGAAGCCACATCTTATTGGACTGTAGTTAAACTTGAAATAATGCTTAAAGAGTTTTGGGCAAGTAAATGCTGTTGCTGCTACTCTGCCCTATATCAGATTAGAATACCCTCCCAAGATGATGTTTGTTTTCCCATGGCTGTCTCAATCACTGCAGTAAGTGGGACCATCTCTAGAGGAAAAAGAAACTTTGTCTAAAATCCACTTGAAAGTCAACATTTCCTGAATTTGGATCTGTTCTCCAGGGATCCCCTTGCACAGAACTATACTTATCTGATTAGAAGTGTTCGTAATAAATGGCTTTTCCCCCCCTTAGTTGGCATCCCTTCAGAATGAACAGAAAGACATAGAAACACTTCAAAGAGGATTGCTTTTCTTGAAAAGCTATTTTTACAGAGATGATATTTTGAAGCAAGATTAGCAAAGCAGATCATATTTTTGCTTGTGTTTAATTACTGTTCTTCCCTAAACATGTTCACTTTAGGACAGACCATTTTCATTAGTAACTTGAGGATGGCCAACAACCCAAAATAGTGTTAATGGTTGGCATTTGAAAATAGAGAAGCAAGCATTAATGATGGACACAGTAGCAGTTCATAAAACCTTAAAGATTTCTAGAGACATGCCCAACAATTTTAAAATAGACATTTTCATAACAATCCATTGGTTTAACTTTACCATATACATTTGTATCATTTTTTTTTTTTTGCCTCATTGGATAATAGGAGTTCTATTTAAAAAAATGATGTACAACGTAATTTTTGTTTTGTTACTATACATATTAATGACATTTTCATTGATTGGATCAAAACTTCAGGGCTTCTTTTTGTATATAGCAAAAATGTACATATTTTTGTACTTGATTATGTAAATTTGCACAGAAAGTTTATGACACAAATTTTTTTTCTTTCAGTTCTGTGCATGCATTAATAAAAGTGGGTGATTTAAAAAAAAGATTGTACCCATGTTATTTTCTTGTTTTTTATTTTTGACTTTTTTATTTGGTTGGGGCATACATTTTATTTTTTTCAGGGATTAAACACTATTGTTAGCAAGTGCCTAAAAATGATGTGAACAGTTTACATATGTCAACTGTAACAGTAGGTCCTAAGTGGGCCCATTTCCCTAATAGTTTTGATTTAAACAAAGCCATAAATAGATGCTTCAAACTATATTGCTATGCACATTATACTTGTACTGTTTTTGTGCAGTTTATCTACTTTCTTAGTGGAGTATTTTTTGTATAAAACCTGTTATAATTGTGTTTCTTGAATTGAGCTGAGTGGAACTGATTGGAAATACACAGTATATATTAATGTACATGATGTCTAAAGAATGGTAAGCTTTGTTAATTTCCTTGTTTGTTGTTAATGAAGGTTTTGAAGGTTTTCTTCAATTAAACTTAAGCTTGTGTTTACATGAGAGTTCTTTATTTTGTTTTTAACTGAGCTAAAACCTAATGGAAATTTTATTGAGAAATATCTCCCTTCTCTCTAATGTCGGTGAAGACTTCAGAATAAATATGGGACTTTTCTTCTTTTCTTATAAAGTTATAGATGAACTTTGATATCATTTATGATAACTTACCCTTGGCTCTACTGGGAAATGCTTTTGATCCTCAGCCCTTGACAGCAATAGAGTTGAACGTCGTTATGGATAGGTCTAAATGACCTATGTACCTTCTGTGAATATGAGAGAAGAGGCTATCCTGTCAGCCCATAACATCAAAATACATTTCAGGGGCTGCACAAAGACTCTGTAGGTAAGAGCACTTGCTGTTCTTACAGGGGATCCGGCTTCAGGTCCCAGCATCCACATCTTAGCTCACAGTCCCCTGTAACTCCAGTTTCATGAGTTCTAACTCCCTCCACTAGCCTCCAAGGACACTGCATGCGTATGAACAGACATGCATGCAAGCAAACTGCCCATACATATGAGATGTTTTCTTTTTAAAAGAGAAAAGTGAAAATATTAATGGAAGAGCAAAATATTAATTGAAGAGCATTACTTTCATATCTTGAAAATTTTAGGATGTACACTGAAAATTGGATTCCTAAACAAATTGATAATAAGAAAACAGACCTACTTATAGAAAAGGGCACCAAGTACTTATCTAAAGGAAAAACTAGTCTAAGAAACAGTATTTCTCAGTCACAACTATCTGTACTAAAGTGAGGTTTAAAGTGGCTGCATTTTCCTCAGCATTGCCCTACCTGTGATTCTTTCCTCTAGCTGCATAAGGAAAGATTCTGTTCAGAAGAGGGTTTCAAAAACTAGCATGTTGTCAATATTAGGTTCTAATTAGATTAGAGGTGGAATTAACACAAGATAAAGGTATACTTGTGGACTTACGTTGGAGGTACTAACTTGTGCAGTTAGGGAGTATGGGAAGCCCTATAAATAGTCTGCAGATTAGAGACTCAAAATGCTGGTAATGTGGCTCAGAACAAGTCCTCCATTTGTGATTCTTTAGTCCAAGATCAAAATCCTGAGAGCCAGGGGACTTCAGTTCTGACATCCAAGGGCAGATGAATATCCTAGACTTTAAGAAAGGAGAAAGACAGCATGCCCTTTTCTACCTACTCCCATCTTTTTTGAGGGGACGGGGGACAGGAAAAACCTTCCACATGAAAAACATAAAACCTTTATCAGTTCTCAGGGTATTCTTTTGTCAAAAAGTGATGTCTCAAGCCCATCAAAGGTCATGATTTTATTCAAAACATGAGCAGGTAAAAAACAGCAGTCAGCAAGGACTTGGGGAAGACCAACAGTTGTGGATCACACCAGAGGTACCACACAGGAGTTTAAAGACAGGGTCAGTGAAAGTGGCACCTGGAGAAAACCAATACCCCTTCTAATAGAATGTACATATGCTATAAGCTATTACCTCAGAGGAATTACCAGAGGGAAGACCCTGGGTTTCAAATTTCTGGTCGAAAACAGGGAAATCTGTAAACTCCCTCAGCAGTGAAAGCTGTCCTTAAGACACATGGATCTTGTAGCATAAATGCAGAGGACTGACCACTAAACACAGACCCAACCAAGAGCAACTCCTGGAAAAGTAAGACTTAAAAAAACTGGGTCAGATGCTAACATCTGACCCAGAACTAAGCTTCTGATTTAGCCCAGCCAAGTCGTGTGTGTGTGTGTGTGTGTGTTGCAAAACATTACATAAAATGCCCAGTTTCTGTACAAAATTATGAAATAAAGATTAAAAAATGTGATGGGGGAACATTGAGATATTATGTACCAAATAATTGATGTGCAGCGTTGAAAGGTATGTTTAAAAGCTAAAACTGATTGAAAGAACTAGGGAAAGTTCAGTAATTCATCTATTAGGGATAATAAATAATCTTTAAGACTCCATGAAATCTTTGGGCACAAAGCCAAATACTAGCAACTTCAGCTGGTAGGAAAATCAACAAACTTGAAAACTAGAGACATTGCAAGTGGGAGCACAATTGAAGGAATAAAGGACAAAGTCCGTCACTATCTACACAATCCTAGATTTAAATGTAAGCAAGAAATGTAAAACACAGCCCTATGTTGTTCAGATTAATTTTGGTTTTAGTAACAAAACGTTTGCTCTCTACAGCTTAGTCACCTCCTGTAATATCTGTGTTGTAAAATGCATCTAAATTATGTGTGTGCACACATGTGTCTCTAGATTGCTTTTTAGAGTTTTCTCAAGCCAGCAAAAACTTGCAAAGAAAATGTCATTTTTTTATTCCTTTCTGTAGGTTTGACTTCATTGTTCCTTCACTTAAGCCTGAAAGACTGGTATAGTTTGGATCTGGAATGTCCTCTCAAGGCCATGTGCTAAAGGTTCCTCCAGCATCTTATGGCTATGCTGGGAGGTGATAACATATTTAGGAGGTGGGAACTGTAGAAGGAAGTTGTCACTGAGGCATGCCTTTGAGGAAAATATTGGTTTGTCCTCTCCTTTGCCTCTCTTCCAGCTTTCTCCTACCACTTGCTTCTGTCATGGCAGTCTGCCTTACCACAGGCACAAAACCAAGTGGTCAGTAATTACCTCCTTATAAGTTGATTTGTCTTAGGTATTTATCACATTATCACAGTGTGGTAAGAATCTAATGCTGTCCTTTTTTTTTTTCCTTTTTTCTTTTTTCTTTTTCTTTTTTTTTTTTTCTTTTTTCTTTTTTTTTTGCTTGTTTGGGTAGGACATCTCTGTGTGTATGTATGTGTACATCTGTGTACAAGTGATGTGGAAGCATATATAGCTTATATGTGTGTGCTCACATTCATGTGGAGGCTAGAAGATAACCTTAAGGGCTGTTCCTGCTGCTCTGCTTTTCTCTGAAACATCACACTGCCCTGGAACTCACTTGTCTTCATCTTCCCTGTACTGGGATTACACAGGCAGTCACTATATCCATCCTGGTTTAAACAAAAAAACCAAAAAACTTGGGTTCTTCTTGGGATGAACTCAGGTCCTCACTTGCCTGGAAAGCACTTTCTGGACTGAGCCTCTATCTGCCCAGCCCTTGTACAGCATCTCTGTTAGCCATACATTTTTTTTTTTTATTAATCTGTGAATACTTTTATTTTTTTCCCTTTTTTTTGCAGGGTGGGGGGGATAGCTTTGCTGGAAATAGGATTCTTAATAGACAATTCTTTCCACCTAGCACTTTAAACTGTTGCTCCACCTTTCAGCCTGGTGGACTCTTTCCTCTGTTCTGATTACACAGTGGGCAACACAAGGTATTACAAGGGACATTTGGAAATATTAAAGTAAATGAAAATGAGGGGGCTGGAGAGATGGCTCAGCGGTTAAGAGCACCGTCTGCTCTTCCAGAGGACCTGGGTTCGATTCCCAGCACCCACATGGCAGCTAACAACTGTCTGTAGTTTCAGTTCCAGGCAAACACCAAGGCAAATAATTAAATAAATAAAGTTTTAAAAAAAAGTAAATGCAAATGAGAAAACCATGCCCTAACATCAAATTAAATCTCCTAACCTTCCATCTGAACAGAGTATGTAGAGGAACAAATTAGACCTGAAACAAGCAGAAGGAGAGGAAATGAAGCTATCTGTGGGGAGCAGTGACTGCAAATTAGTGACTTCTGTTTATTTAAAATGTATCCATCTTTAATTGCAGCACTTGGGAAACAGAGGCAGGTGGAACACTGAGTTTGAGGCTAGCTTGATCCACACAAACTTTCAGGACAGCCAGGATGCCATAGTGAGACCCTCTTTCAAATAACCAAATAGCTCAAAATTACAGTAGACGAAGCATTTGAGTAGACACTACACAAAAGAAGACATGCACATGAAAAAAATGTTCTAAGTTATTAGTCATTAAGAAAGTGCTAATGCCACAATGAAATACCACTAAATCTGTAGTAAAATGGCTAACAATAAAAAAGACTCAGAGTACTGATCAGGGTGTGAAGCAAGTGGACACATTGCCCATACTATGGTACAACCATTTTGGAAACATCCTGGCAGTTTCTTATAAAGCAAAACAAACTTTCTACGTGACCAGGTTTGCCTTCCTGTGTACTTACCAAAGAGAGATGGAATCATACCTACACTAAGACTTCTACACAAATGTCCGTTGGTTTAACAACCAAAGAGGGAATTAACAATTGAATGGAACAACATTGATCCACAGAACAAATTTTATTTATCAATCATCACACACTAGCAATACACATAGCAGTATGGATCAACCTCAAAATTACTGTGCTGACTTTGAAGGCCTGGAGTGTTTTTTTCCTAAGAAACTTCCCTCTATTTCCCTCTTTGATAGTGTCCCCACTAGTATGGAGCCTAAAGATTTCAGGTGTAGCATCATCCAGTGGCAGACTGCCTCTAACCTCTTCATTCACAACTGTATTCTTTTATTGTAGGAAAACTAGTTCTTCAGAAAACACTTCTTTATGTCATTATGAAAACCAAAAACAAACAAACAAACAAACAAACAAAACTACCAGTGTTCATGTTAGCATTCTATAACTCTTTGTGTGCCTGGATCCTGTGAGGTGGGGTTCTTTCTAAATTTCTTTTCAGACCAGAAGAGCCACTTCCTTCTTACTGGTAAGCATTCTACACATGCATAGAAGTATTCTGGCTTATTCTGTCTTAAGAATTGCCCTTGAGACTCTTCTCTGAGTACTGGGTGACTAAGAATGTAGTATGGGTCACTTCTGAAGGAGACATTTCTCCTTTGGTCAGAGGACTTCATTCTTTAAAATCATCCATGTTTGATACACTGGAGTCCACAGGAGTGGCTTTTTCCTCTGTCCTCCATATGTAGTCAGGTATCATCCATGTCATTAGTCCTCAGACATTTGTACATGTTTTTCATAGGCCCCCTCATTACTACCACAGTTTAGGCCTCTGTCTCCTCACAGAGGTCATTGGTAAGAGCCTTTGAATTGTATCCTTTACCTCAAGGTTTCTGCTTAGTGTTGTTGGTTATTTTATACTATTTGCTCTTTGCTCTTTGGGGGCCTGCCATCCAGCTCCTAAACATATCACAAGGGGAAACTTCTTTCTTATGAATGTTCAGCCTTAGCTTGGCTTGTTTTTTTTTTTTTTGTCAGCTTTTCTTAACTTTAATTATCCTGTCTACCCTTTGCCTCTGGACTTTTGTCTTTTTCTGTTCTATATACCTTCCTCTAATCCTCGATCTTCCCAGATTTCTCCTGGGAAGATTTTCTCTGCCTGACAGCCCCTGCCTATCCTTTCTCCTGCCTTGCTATTGGCCATTCAGCTTTTTATTAGACCAATCAGGAGTTTTAGACAGTCAAAGCAACATAGCTTCACAGAGTTAAACAAATGTAACATAAAAGAATGCAACACATCTTTGCATCATTAAATGATGTTCCATAGCATAAACAAATTTAATATATCTTTAATTAATACTCCACAACAGCATGGGTTACCTGGGCCTTCATCTATAATGACCTCACATTTTGAGAACTGACTTTGTTCCAGGAATTTTGATACCTTCATAAAAACCGTCTAAAGCAAGAGGACCAACAAACTTGAGTAGCTCGTCAGAATATATAGCCAACAGAATTTCAACGTAGATCGAGATGGCTTGCTTATGAGTAAGAAGCAGAAGGTAAGACCTTTAAATTTATATGTTTGTGGGGGAAGGGATGAGACATTGCAGTTGAGGTAACAAGTGTTTATTACTGAGTATTTTTATTTTACTTCATTTTCCCCTTTGAAGACATTATTAGAAAACATCTTTTTAAAATTAAGTTGTTAAGATCATTTATTTTGCATCATGACTATAGTTTCCCCTCCCTCCTGTCCTCCCAGTTCCTCCCTACAATTTCCCATCCTCTCCTACCAAAAGAATTCTCTCCTCCTCCATTTCTATTCAGAAAAGGACAAGCCTCCCATGGAAATCAACAAAACATGGCATCTCAAGTAGCAGTAAGAGCAGGCACCATTCCTTGTATTAAGGCTGAGCAGGGTGACACAATATGAGGAATAGAGTTGCAAAAGCCAGAAAAAAGTAATAGCCCCTTTCCACTGTTAGGTCCCACTAGTAGACCAAGCTATACAACTGTCACATATATGCAGAGGTCCTGGGTCAGTCCCATGCAGGCTCCCTGGTTGTTGGTTGGGTCTCTGTGAGCCCACGTTAATTAATTCTGTGGGTTTTCTTGTGATGTCCTTGACCCCTCTAGTTCCTACAATTCTTTCTCTTCCTCTTCTGAAGGATTTCCTGAGCTCAGATGCTGTGGGTCTCTGCATCTGATTCCATCAGTTCTGAATGAAGCTTCTCTGATAACAATTGGGCTATGCACCAATATCATTAGGCATTATTACATTGACTTTTTCTCCTCCAGTCCTCTTTGCTTCTATCATAGCTCTCTGGGTCATTCAACCTCTGGATCCTGGTGCTCCAGGCAGTGTCAGAGGTGGGCTCAGTCTTATGGCAGGGACTGAGGCTGGAACAGTCATTGATTGGCCTTTCCCATAATCTCCATGCCACCCTTACCCCAACATATCCCACAGACATGACAAACTGTAGGTCAAAGGTTATGTGGCTGTGTTGATGCTCCAGTCTCTCCACTGGAAGTCTTGCCTGGTCACAGGAGATGGCCAGTTCAGGCTGTCATTCCTTTATTACTTGGAGTCTTACCTGGGGTCATCCTTGTAGATTCCTAGGAGTTTCTCTTACACCAGATTTCTACCTCATCCTAAAATGCACCTCTTTTTCTAGTCCTCTCTTTCAGTACTCTCCCCCAATTTCCCACCTGATCCCTCATTTCCATCTCCATCTGCCCCAGTTCACTCACAAAATTTCTTCTATTTCCCCTTCCTGGGATTGTAGCATGGTTATTCTTTTCAGCTAATACCCTTTTATGAGTTCATGAGTGCATACCATGTTTGTCTTTCTTGCATTTCTGGGTCTGAGTTACCTTACTCAGGATTATTTTTATTCTAGTTCCATTTATTTGCCTGCAAATTTCATTATTCTTTGTTCATCCTTTGGTTGAGGGACATCTAGGTTGTTTCCAGGTTCTGGCTGTTATGAATAAAACTACTATAAACATAGTTGAGCAAATGTCCTTGTGTATGATTGAGCATCCTTTGAGTATATACCCAAAAGTGGTATAGCTGGGTCTTGGAGTAGATTGATTCCCAATTTTTCGAAAAACTGCCACATTGATTTCCAATAGAGGAGTGTTCCCTTTGCTCCACATCCTCTCCAGTATGAGCTGTTACTTGTGTTTTTTAATCTTGGCCATTCTGACTGGTGTAAGGTGGAATCTCAAAGTCATTTTGGTTTTCATTTCCCTAACAGTTAAGGATGTTGAACATTTCTCTTTTTATCAGCCACTTGAAATTCTTCTGTTGAAAATTCTGCATTTAGATCTGTATCTCAGTTTTAAATTAGATTATTTAAGTTTTTTGATAACTAGTTTCTTCAGTTCCTTATATATATCAGTCCTCTGTCAGATATGAGGTTGGCAAAGAACTTTTCCCTTTTTGTAAGCTGCTATTTTGTCTAATTGATGGTGTTCTTTGCCGTACAAAAGTTCTTTTTTTTACTTTCATGAGGTCCCATTTATTAATTGTCAATCTTAGCGCCCATGCTATTGGTGTTCTATTCAGGAAGTTGTATTTCTGTGCCAATGTGTTCAAAGATATTTCTCACTTTCTCATCAGGTTCAGTGTATCTGAATTTATGTTGAGGTCTTTGATCTACTTAGACTGAAGATTTGTGCAGGGTGATAGATATGGATCTATGTGCATTTTTCTACCTACCAACCCCCAGTTAGACCAGTACCATTTGTTGAAGATACTTTCTTTTTACCACTGTATAATTTTGGTTTCTTTATGAAAAATAAAGTGTACATAGGTGTGTGAATTATGTCTGAGTTTTCAATTTGATGCTATTGATCTGTCTGTCTTTATGATGGCACAATACAGTTTTTATTACGATATCTCTATGTTAGGCTTAAAATCCAGTGATAGTGATACCTCCAGAGACCTTTTTTTAAAATAGGATTTTTTGCTCTTCTGTTTTTTGTTTGTTTGTCCATATGAAGTTGAGTATTGTTCTTTCAAAGTCTTTAAAGAATTGTGTTATGACTTTAATAGGAAATGTGTTGAATCTGAAGATTGCTTTTGGCAAAATGGTTACTTTTACTATATTTGTCTTCCTACTGATCCATGAGCATGGGTAATCTTTCTGTCTTCTAATATCTTCTACAAGTTCTTTCTTCAAAGACCTGAAGTTCTTATCATACAGGTCTTTCATTTGTTTAGTTAGAGTTCCACCAAGACATTTGTGTTATTTGTGGCTAATATAAAGGTTGTTGTTTCCATGATTTCTTTCTCAGCCCATTTATTGTTTGCATATAGGAGGGCTACTGATTTTTTTTTTTTTTTAGTTAATCTTATATCCAGCTACTTCACTAAAGGTGTTTAGCAGCTACAAGAGTTCCCTAATAGAATTTTTTGGAGTTACTTATGTATATATACTAGTATGTCATTTGCAAATAATGGTACTTTGACTTTTTTCCAATTAGGATCCTTTTAATCTTCTTTGGGTGTTTTATTGCTCTAGTTAGAGCTTTAAATACTATATTGAATAGATATGGAAAGAGTGGACAACCTTGTTTTGTTTCTGATTTTTGTGGACTTGCTTTGAGTTTCTATTTAATTTGCTGTTGTCTATTGGCTTGCTGTATATTGCTTTTATTATGTTTAGGTATGGCCCTTCTATGGCTGATCTCTCCAAGACTTTTATCATGAAGGAGTTTTGAATTTTGTCAAAAGCATTTTCAGCATCTAGTGAGTTGATCTTGTGGAGTTTTTTTTTTCCCTTTCAGTTTGCTTATATGGTGATTATATTTACTGCTTTTTATATGTTGAACTATCCTTGCATTCCTGGAATGAAGCCTACTTGATTATGGTGGATGATATTTTTGATGTGTTGTTGAAATCATTTTGCCAGTATTTTACTGAGTATTTTTGTATCAGTATTCATAAGGGAAATTGATCTGTGACTCTCTTTCTTTGTTGAGTCTTTGTGTGCTTTAAGTATTAGGATAACTATGGCTTAATAAAAATAATTTGGCAATATTCCTTCTGTTTCTATTTTGTGGAATAATTTGAAGAATACTGATATTATCTCTTCTTTGAAACTCTGGTAGAATTCTGCACTAAAACCATCTAGCCCTGGACTTTTTTGAGGGGAAGGGGATTGGAATACTTTTAATGGCTGTTTAATTTCCTTGAGGGTTATGGGGTTATAGATCTATTTAACTTATTTATCTGATCTTGGTTTAATTTTGGTAAGTGGTGTCTATCAAGAAATTTGTCCATTTCTTTTAGGTTTTCCCATTTTGTGGAGTACAGGTTTTTAAAATATGACCTGAAATTTTCTGGATTTCCTCAGTTTCTGTTGTCACATCCCCACTTTTGTTTCTGATTTTGTTAGTTTAAGGATTCTCTCTTTGTTTTTAGTTAGCTTGGATAAGGATTTATCATCTTATGGACTTTCTGAAAGAACCAACTCATTGTTTGCTTGATTTTTTGTATTGTTCTTTGTGTTTCTGTATTATTGATTTTAGCCCCCAGTTTGATTATGTTCTGTCATCTACTCCTCTTGAGAGTGTTTGCTTTTTTCTGTTCTAGAGTTTTCAGGTGTCTGTAAAATCACTAGTATACTCTCCAAATTCTTTGTGAAGGTACTTAGTGCTATGAACTTTCCTCATAACTCTGCTTTCATTGTGTACCATAAGTTTGAATATGTTGTATATTCATTTTCATTGAATTGTAGGAAGTCTTTAATTTTTTTTTTTTTTTTTTTTTTTGCTTGACCCAGTGGTAAGTCAGTAGGGAGTTGTTCAGTTTCCATGAGTTTATAGGCTTTCTGCTGTTTATGTTGCTGAAATCTAGCTTTAATCCATGGTGATCTGATAGGATGCAGGATGTTATTTCATTTTTTTCTTGTATCTGTTGAGACTTGCTTTGTGATTGAGTATGTGGTCAAATTTGAGAATGTTCCATGAGGTGCTGAGAAGAACATATATTATTTTATATTTGGGTAAAATGTTCTGTGAATGCTCTTAGTTTCATTTGGGCCATAATATCTGTTATTTCCAGTAGTTCTCTGTTAGTTTTTTTGTGTAGATTACCTGTACATTGGTGACAGTGATATATTGAAGTCTCCTACTATTGTTTGATGTACAATTTAAGCTTACTTAGTGTTTCCTTTACAAATGTGAGTGCCCTGTGTTTAAGGCAAAGATGTTGGGAATTGAGAGGTCGTCTTGGTAGATTTTTTTCTTTGATGAGTTTAAAGTGTCCTTTCTTATCTTTTTGATTAATTTTTATTTGAAGTCTATTTTGTTAGATATTAGAATTGTTATACCAGTTTTCCTCCTAGTACCTTCTGTAAGACTGGATCTGTGAGTAGATATTGTTTAAATATGAATCTGTCATAGAATATCTTATTCTCTCTATCCATGGTGATTGAAAGTTGATAGCTATAGAGTTTGGACTGGTATCTGTGGTCTCTTAGAGTCTATAGCACATATGTTCAAGTCCTTCTGGTTTTTAGAGTCTCCATTGAGAAACTGAGTGTAATTCTAATAGGTCTGCCTTTATATGTTTATATATATGTTTATATGTTATTTGGCCTTTTTCTCTTGCAGCTTTTAATATTTTCTTTTTTGTTTTGTGTGTTTAGTGTTTTGATTATTATATTGCAAGGTGTTTTTCTTTTCTAGTCCAATATATCTGGTATTCTGTAAGCTTCTTGTCCTTTAGGATAGATGTTTTCTTCCTTGATTTTTGTTTTCTCTCTGGTCTTCTGGCTACCATGGCCTGTGGTTCAGTAGAGGGTCTCCACCCACATTGGGGGCTGGACTACTGATGGCCTGAATGGCCTCTGGCTCTGCAGGTAGTTGCTGCCCAAGTTTGGCTGTGTGTATGGTATCTGATATGGCCGGGGCCTTCTGGGGCTCAAGATCCTGTCATGGCTTCTTATGAGGTAGGAGGCTTCTGCCTGGTTTTCACGGAGTTGGCCTGGTCTCTGGTGGAGTAGGAGGTTCTGCCAGAGATGTGTGGGGGCCTGGATAAGGTAAAAAGGAGAGGATGGGCACTTGGGGTCAAGCTGGATGGGGTTGGGGAGTGGCTTACCTGTCCTCTGATGAGGTGGAAGGTTTCTGCCAGAGGTGTGGGCAGGGCTATGGTGACAGGAGAGGAGGGGCAGTCAGAGTTATGGCAGGAGAGGCCTGGAGGGGTGGAGGTCAATCTTACCTGAGGGTCAGGATGGTGGTCTGGCCTCTGGTGGAGAAGGAGGCCAGAGGTCCAGGACTAGGTGACTGAAGACATCCTTTTAAATACAATAATTTCTGAGTTCAAATTTTTGCTTAATGCTCTTGTAAAATGAGAATTATAGATTGAAATATCTGAGTGGTTATTTGGGTGCCTCCAAAGATGTAAGATGATTTATTTCCACGCTTTATGTGCCTGATGTATATACTGACTGGCACAGAACAGGCTCAGTGACTGTGGCCTGGCTATAGCAATGATAATTCACACTCCTGAATTTTTACAATTTTAATACATTCTTTGAACAATCCTGTAAGAGAAATTGCATTATCATCACTGTTTCATGCATGGCAAGCCCAGTTCACACAGTCTGTAGACGGAGAAGCTAGAGTTCCATTTAAGAGTCACTCCAGAGGCCCAGTAGCAACCCCCATTAGTGCCTGCTTCTCACTCAATGAATAAATTAAGTTTGTTCAGATCTTTAATGTATAATATTCCACCCATTTTCATATATTAAAGTTTAAGAAGTGTACAAGTAGTCATGGGCCTAAAGCCTTGTTTCTTTAGGTGTGTGGTATATGGAGAAGCCTTAGGGGTACAGGAACCTGGGGAAATTTGGTAGGTTTTTTGTAGTATTTAAATGTACTGTTCTTCTTGGGCAAAGACCAGTAATGCCTTTTATAAGATTCAAAGAACTTCATAGCTAAAATAAATAAATAAATTTCACAGATATAGAGAAAAATCTTAGGGTCTTTCTGATATGTAATCAAATAAATGTCCACAAGCAGTTTTAAGTAGATATATTTGAAGATTTGTCCACAGATCAGTTTTTATCTGTGCAAAGAAGATTTTATCTTGGGGACAGAGAATTAATTTTTAATAGGCGGACTGGAGAGATGGCTGAGTGGTTGAAAGCACTGACTGTTCTTCCAGAGGACCTGAGTTTGATTCCCAGCATCCACATGGCAGCTAACAATTGTCTGTAATTCCAGGATCTGACACCCTTACACAGTTGTACATGCAGGCAAAACACCAATTCTTATATATAAATAAATAAAAATTTTAATAGGCATAACTAATTTGAAGGTGTATTAAAATGTAACTTTGTTCACTCAGTCTGTCATTACTAGAAAGACGTTGTTTGACAAAAGTAAAGCTGATGTTAACAGGGCTAAGAAACATGACTAATGACATGCTAGAGAGCAATAAATCTTGGACACTAACCCTGTAAGACAATACTGTCTCACCATGTTCTGAGATGGAGCCACTGCCAGGGGCATTCCTTGTGGCTAAACTTCAGAGAGCAGACCTGTAAAGTGTTTCTACACACCCTCACATATAAGCAAAGGTTGAGCTATCCACCATCTTAAAGTCATTTTGGGTTCAGTCCAGCTCTAAAATCATGCATCACATATGGCTAGTTTTGCTTCATATCAATCCATTCTATGCTTAGTCAAACCTTGCCCCATTACCATAAAGAATGCTGCAGGGTCATGAAACTTCTGAGATGTTGGTTCATTTCAGCACAGGGGAGGCTTCTGATGGCCACAGGTCCAGCCTTTCCATCTGTGCTGTTCATTGACACAAGCTTGCAGCCTTTCTGTCACCACAGTAGCAATCTTCTGTGTGACAACAGGAACTGGGATGTTGCCTTCAGCCCCATCTCATCAGCTAGTTTGCCTGAGAATTTCTCTGTGAAAAATGACTTGCTCATTAAGCACTGAAAACAATAGACAAAACCGGTGGGATCTCCTGAAGGCTTCCCTAGCTTCACTGAGAATTCCACCTGCAGAGGATGACTTTGGAGAAGCAGTCTCTAACAGACTCTTTCTGAGAGATGGGAAAGGCTGCCATGTTAAGCAGGATATTTCTTCCAGCACTGGGGATGAGAGGATCTCTCTGCAGAGACTGGCTTGTGGACCCCAGTTTTTGCCCTAAGAAACCCACCATAGCACTGCTGGATATTAAATTAACATAGATTAGCATGTACATGTATACATATTTTTAATAACAAGCTATTTCTTCACCTTGTTGGAATGTGCCGCCTGGAGGATGTCAGTTGGGGAAAGAGCAGAAGAAACTGTCCTGAGAGCAAGGATCACCGTAGTAACAGAAGGAATGAATGAAAATTTACTTCCTTTAAAAAGTATTTTCATGTAACACTGAGCAAAACTGACAGAGTGTCTGTACTTCTTGTCATTAGCAGGTGCTCTTTGCAAAAGATTGCCTCAGTTCTCTTTATTTCTAATACATTCTAAACAAATCCATTGTCTTTGTAAAAAGGAAAACACTCTTTCCTCTCTATGTTGTCTTGGTCTTGGTGTTTATCACATAGTTATCACAGCAACAGAAAAGAAAATAATGGACCTCTTTGTATTAATCACCAGCTTACCTATTTGTAATCTCCCGGGTATTTATTTTCCTAGCACTTGGCATTTACTTTTAGTTTTTCTATCATCTCATTTTCAAACTCATTTGAAGCTTAGGCTGTGCCTAATAGATGTTCGGATCAAAGAAGAAATGAATATTTCTAATAGAAGCAGAAGAACTAGAAAGTATCTTCCTGTATTCCTCTCCCACGATTGGAGGCACACATAGTAAGATATGTTCTACCTCCCTTTGTCTGACTTGTTGCCTTTAACAATATCTACACATTGTCAGTTTAATTAAAATTTAGCATGGTAGCACATGCTTCTAATCCAAGAGTCAGGAGGATCTCTCTGAGTTCAAGACCAGTCTAATCTACAGAGAGAGTTCCAGGACAGCCAGAGCTACATAGTCAGACCCTGTCTCAAAAAGAAAAATCAGTTAAGACCTAACTCTCAAGCATCAGTAGTAGACAGTCTGGCTACAGTCAGGTGCAGTGATTGCTATAAGGGCCTAAATTCCCAGTAGCTTTGTTATACCCAGCAGTATATTTTTGTCAGTTTAAAAATACAGTATTGTTTTCTTACACAACTGAAAATGTATTACACTTGTTTCTTTTAAATACATTTATTTAAAGAATATTAGTAGCATAGTAAGTGAACTTCCCCAGCTATTACTTCATTAGGTCAAGCACTATAAAAGCTCATGTGAGCATCTTATGAAGGAGTGGATTTTACCATCCTCAGTGGCTTTGTTCATCTTCTCTTTTATTGCTGATGATTTATATCAAGAATATGAAGTTTTCTCAAAAGAAGAAATGGAGAAATGTCTGGAACAATGGACTAATTGATGTCTGTTTCTTTAGGAGACCTTCACAGCATATTTCAATCTCGTGGAATCCTTTGTGTTATTCTGACTGTCGATAAGAACCAGGGGATTATGTTGGTGGTTCTTGATGATGTCCACAACACTTCCAAAGTACTAGGGAAGGAAAGCAGGGGTGAATTAGCATTTGTCTATGTTACCTCCATGATCTGTGCCTCTCATTACCTCATGTCCTCAAGCTGTTCACAGTAACAGTCTCAGCTGATCTTCTGCTGAGAAGTGCCCATCTAGTTTAACAACCCTGGAGCCTGCAGGGTGGTAGGCTCTGGGTGTTCCTGTTTTAGTAAGACCAAAGCAACACGGACAGCTTCAATTAGAACACCTACTTAGATAAGTTATCTCACTAATTAGGATGGAATGTTTTAAAAAATGTTTTGCTAAATGACCCCAGAACTCTAGAGGCAGAGACAGGGTGGTCTCTGAAGTCAGGCCAATCTGATCTACAGAGTGGATTCCAGAACAGCCACAAAGAAACTCTGTCTCAAAAGTAAGTAAATGTCACTTCTTATTGTCAAACATGAAACTGCCATGTGATAGACTTCTCATTCCTCACAAAACACAAATTATCTGTAATGTTGCACAAGCCTTGATAATTTAAAGGTTTTATTGATTGGATGATTTCTAAGATCTCCATATTGAATAGAAATACATTCACAATACTAGACAACTTCTCAAATGAAATAACAGCTGTGTTTTAGATGTCTGCCCATAAAAGTTAGGCTGAAGAAGAAAGACAAGTGGTGAGGGCTTTGAAATGCTTTCACTTGTATGCCCTCCTTCACTGCAGGCACTCAGTGCTTTTGTAATTGCTATGGAATTGCTCTGTGAGAAATGTCATGATACATTCATGGGAGGGTTGGGGGTGGGGGGGCACAGAATGTTGTCAAGCCAAATACAGAGATTTGAAAATGAAAGGGCTAGGAGATGTGCAGAAGCAGGTTCTTTAATGCTGAGTTCCAAGTTTAAAAAAAGTGTGTTCTGAACTTAAGAAATACAGAAGAAGGCTGGAGAGATAGCTTGGTGGTTAAGAGCACTGGCTGCTCTTCTAAAGGACCCAGGTTCAATCCCTAGCATCTACATGGCAGTTCACAACTGTCTGTAACTCCAATTCCAGGAGATCTGACACCCATGGCAAAACATCAAGGCACATAACAGAATAATAATAAAAAGAAACAGAAGAGAATTTGAATTGAGTAGCAATTGAGATATAAAATAGAGTTGAAGCACATTTGTGGTTACATAAAAGATGAATTGGCAATCATTTATATATTGCTTTTTCTCAGTTCTCTTCACTTGTGTTCATATTAATTCAGCGTATTTGAGATGTTCACATATGTGCAGAATATAACTGGCCCAGTAACTCAACATCTCATGGACAATAGACATCAAAGCTATGAGATTTCTATACTGTGCAGGCCAAAACAACTGCATGAAAGGTTAAACAATGAACTAGTAATTTATTGACTCTCTATGTTGTATTGTATTGACTCTCTATGTTGTATTGTATTGACTTTCTATGTTGTATTGTACACAAATAGAAGTAGAGAGATGGGGAGGGGCTAGGAGGAGTAGAGGAGGATGTAATATATGAGAGAAGTAAAAAAAAGAAGTAGAGAAACAATCTTTTAAAATGTATGCACAGTTGATATTAAACAGCATAAATTTTCATTTTCCCATTCAATGTTCAGTATATTGAAAACATCATTTTTCTTATGAATAATTTAAAGAATATTTTTAGTTGATTTTCAGAATTGCCAGATACCACTATCCCACTACTACACATTTTAGTGAAGGGCTGGTTATGCTGTGATTAGATTAGCAGAAGTGTTGACCTAGTAGGACAAGAGGAATTGATGAAGAATTCTTGTTAACTAGTGTGCCTTATTATTATTATTATTGAAAGTCATAGCCTCTCTGAGAGTTCAAAGTTTATGTAAAAAACATTTCAGGACCTGAGAGAAGAACAGCTCCTCACTCCCCAATTTTTTGTCTCTTGTAAGAAGTCCTGAGAAGACTTGGAAATGAAGCTACTCTTGGGTCTGTCCTGTCAATATTGCCATTATCTCCTAACACTGATCATGATTGGGTAGCATTTTCAAAGAGGCTTTTAAGATAGTTTCCAGCAGGAGGAACACAGACAGAGATCTGTAAATAATTTTGTCTTGACTCCTTCAACCATCCAACCCTCTTTCATGACCAGCAAACCTCTTTTGTGGTAAATGCCACAACACACTCTTTCTGTCTATTTTGTACAGGGTGCTGGGAAGCCCAGTGCAGTTGGAAACTAAAGGGCTAGAAAATGAGATACAACAGTTGTTTGACTTTGTTAAATGCATTATGTTCTCGGTTAGTGTTCTCAGATTCAAGAGTTTGTCTTTTCTAATTATCTGAGACTTCATTTAAAGCTGAAAACTATAGAAACCCTAGAAGAACATACATCAGAAAAATGTTATGACATTGAATTTGGCAATGAGTTCCTGGATGTGACACAAAGAGCACAGGCACCAAGACAAAGGGGCATCAATGAGAACAACAAAACCAAAGTTCAAAGAGAACCCAAGTAAGGAGGGAAATATTTTCTTATAACCTTAATTCAATTTGGCATTTCAACTTCCATTTCTAAGTTTTCTTAAATTAATAAATTATATCAGATTATGGATGGGAAAAAGAGATGTCTCAGTGAAGAAAGTACTTGCTATGCAAGCAATGGAAGTTCAGATCCCCAGTGTCCATAAAAATGCCAGCTGGACAGAGTGGCATGCCTGTAATTCTAGTACTCAGAGGACAGAAACAGGGGATCCCTGAACCAAACAGCTAGCCATATTCAGTCAAGGGAGCCTGATTTAAACAGGAATGTGGAGAGTGATCAAGAACGACTCCAAATGTTAGCCTCAGGCCTCCACGAACAGGTACATAAACATGCATGTGCACTCCACACACGTGCACACCATATACACAGACAAATGTTATTTCAAACATTAAACAAAGTACTGACATATATATCACACTGTTTTTCTTCTGATTTCTCATAAGATATACTAGTACACAGTGAGAATCATATACTACATAATATTACATAGTATAGTATTTCAAAACATTGCATTGCAATTTATTTTCTGGGGCCAGAGAGATGGCTCAGTGGTTAAGAGCACTGAGTGCTCTCCCAGAGGACTGGGGTTCAAGTCCCAGCACCCACATAACAACTCACAACTGTCTATAAGTGCACAGATATCCATGCAGACAAAACATACACATACATAAATAAATTATTTTATTTTTTACTTGTGACCTATATTCTACTCTAAGATCAAGTACTTTTGTATTCTTTTCCTTTATCTCTGGCACCTAACAGATCATGGCACCACTGTGTTCAAAAGATAGATGTATGACTGAGTTAAAAAGAAGTTGCTAAACAGCCATAGTGGTACCTTCCTTAGAATCCCCTACTCAAAAGGATAATGAGTTCAAGGCCACCCTAGGCAGGGAGTTTTAGACCTACCCAGACTACATACTATAACTCTGTCTCAAAACAAATAAAAAGTAAATAAGTAAGTAAATGAGAAAGAACAATTACCTCTTCACCATTTTTCTTCTTTCCCAAAGCATATTGTTTTGTTGCTTCAATAAACCGTACAGGAATATTATATACTCGCTTATTAAAAAATGCAACTAGTGTATATGGCTGCTTAGAATCATGGCCAGAGCTTTTCCGAATAAGAAAGGATCCATCCTGTTTAATAAAAGTAAAGTACAGTAATAGCATTAGTTATATTTCTGTAAACTAGAAAACATTGTGAAGAATATTTTATTGTTTTCAAATATTGATTATTTAACTTTATGTTTTTGTTGTTGGTTAGAATTTGTCTTATTATTTTTCAAGAATATGATTCATTAAATGGTATATTCAGACAAACTTGAGTGAAGTCAATGGCAGTATTTAATATTCTCTGATGTATTATTATGCTCATCAAGATTTAGAACTACATAAAAGAATACACAGCAGCATCAAATCTAGATCCAGACCCATGTTCCCAGTTCCCTTAAAAATCTAACATGCTCTGTGTATAAGAAGGAAACAGAAGCTAGGTATTCAAGCTGTTTGCTGAAGCCAATGCTCCCTTCAACAGACTTATCTTAAAGTAGAAAAATGGTAACAGAATATTTAATTTATATTAAATATTTTATTAAAATAGTTTATAGTCGTAAATTTTTTAAAAAGTTACGAGCAAACCTTGGCCAAAAAGGGATGAAGAAGAAATGCAATAAATGGTAATAACCTTTAGGAAAGAATTTGAAGAAAAAGAAAAAAGAATCTATCTCAGAAACAAAGAAGCAAAATTTACAAGATCTCTGGAGATTAAATAAACTCCAATAGAGGTTTAACGTGTGGCCCAAAGGAAGCCATGAGACAACCATGACATTTAAAATGGAGTGCAGCAGAGTTGGCCAGACAGCGATGACCACTGAGGAGTGACATGGAAGCCTTGAGACAACTCTGAGCAGTCACTTGCCCTGTCTCCAGAGGACGTGGAGTTGGCCAGGGCTCACTGAACAGGTGCAGGGATGTCCAAGCCTCAGTGACTGTGATTAATATCAAGGCAAAGCTATGACTAGCCTATACAAACAGGTTGTGGTTGGTCCAAAACACACTCTTTCCCAGACCCTGTCCCACAGAGTGAGTGATCCTAGGAAGGGGGAAAGAAAGTACAGGGAAATGGTCCTGTACCTATACCCCACAATTACTGTGTTAGATTTATGATGAGCTCCACAGTGTGGGATTTTTAGATGCTCAAACCTTGTTGGATCTGTGCAGGGCCTCTTCAGCAGACTTGCGGTCACAGGCACCAGCATACCAGGGCTTACCATGAAGTTCGGCCTCCTGTGAGACAGAGGCATTGTGAAACATGAGTTGGTCCTTAAAGTATGTGAGAATTTAGATGAAGTGCTTAAAAGGTCAGTTATGAAAAACCAAGTCAGGAACAATATCTGCATCTTCATTACTAATGTTAAAGCAAGTTTTGTGTTTCCTTTGGTCAACCATAAGGCTTATATGGCTAGTTTTTTTTCATTTGGCATCAGCTGCTAAGTTTAGTCCTAAAACATAAATGGATCTTACTAGGTTCCTGAATTATATGAATGAATTAATGAATTATATTCTCTTTTCTCTCTGTGCTCTTATTTTTGATGCTTTATAGAGAGCTTCATGATTTCAGTGTGTGTACGTGTGCGAGCGCGCACGTGCCAGATATCAACATTTGATGCTGTTCCTCAAGAGCTACCCACTTTGCTTTTTGAGTTACATCTCTCGCTGGGCTCAAAGATGAAGCTAGCTTAGCTGGCCAGTCCACCCCAGGGATCTACTGTTTCTGTCTCTCCAGTGCTGGTATTACAAACGTACAACATCACACCACTTTTTATCTATTTATTTTTTGTTGCTGTTGTTGTTCTGTTTTGGTTCTGGGGATGAAATTCAATCCTCATGCTTATGCATCAGGCACTTTACCAAATGAACCATTTCTCCAGCTCCCAATTGCCAGTGTTTCCACAATATTTTCTTACTAGATTTAGACAAATAAGAATAGTTATTCACTTATCATCTTCACGTTTTTGCATACACTTGGAGAGACTTATTCAAGGGCACACAGGGTCCTTTCTCTGTGTTTTTATGCTTTTCTGTTTGATATAGGCTGTAACATCTTAAGCCTCCACAAGTCTATTCTGAGGGAATTATAAAATTTAAATAAAATCTAAGTGAGAGAATAACAACAAAAACAACACATTCCTTCACTATTTTGAAGAAGCACTAACTGTTATTCAGGGATCTGGAATAGAAATAAAAAAAAAAAAATGGGTCAAGGTCTTTTTTAGTCACTGAAGAACCAGGGCATTTTGTATCCTTCATACCAGCTCAGTTAAATCCAGACTCCACCTTGAGCCTGTCTCCAAACTGTCCTCTTGGAAGACTTGCCCAAAGTTCATTGTAAACAGTCCTATGACAGCAAGCTCATGCCATACCTGGTCTGCAAAAGTGGAATTAGATGAAAAGCTAGATAATGATCCGTCTACAGCCGGGCTTCCCCCTTCTGGAAATCCTGAAAGAGTTTGAAAATTTCATTCATCTTTCCTAGTTTTTGTGCAGTTACAGTGCTTATGCTGCACTACTGAGCTACACATAGAACTGAAAAATCATTATGACAATGCTGCTTGACATCCTCAAGATCTTTCTAGATGTTTGAGAGGTCTTTTCTTTTTGGCAAATACCTATCTTTAAAAAACTTGGGTTTTCTTTTTGTCTTTCAACAAGAAGAGTATAGCCACTGACTGTTGGCTCTAGACATTTAAAAGTTCTGTCAAGTTGGACCTGGTAATGCAGGCTATAATAGCAGTTGCTAGGAGACTGAGGCAGGAGGATCACACATTTAAGGTCAGCCTGGGCTACACGGTAAGACCCTGCATCAAAAGTAAATAAGATTTGCAAAATGTAATTCAGTGCCACTCTATACACATTCACACACACACACACACACACACAAATATACATACACCTGTAGTGGGATTATGTTGTTGCATTGTAAATAATTATCCTGCCTACTGGTTTAATAAAAATTCTGATTGGTCAATATAAATTATAATATATATATATATATATATATATATATATGTGAACAAAACAGCAAAATGCTCTGCCTTCCTGGAATTTATACTTTAGAGGGCTGAGCAGTCAAGACATAAGCAATTCTACATATGCGCACTGAGAGTCACAGGGCTCCTGCTTCACTGTGGTGGCTTCAGGACTGGCAGAAACAGCACATCCAAAGTTGAGAGAGTGGTCAGAGTGGGAAAATAGAGGTAAAAACAGCTTTCTAAACAGAAAAATAAATTTCTATAGAAAAATTTATAATTAACAGAAAAACTACTTAGTAAAGGTTTTATTTTTAAAAAGAGAACCAAAGTGTAGTTAAAAACTAAAAAATCAACTTATGTAGCAAAAATGTAAATATATTAAATGTTCATTAAAATGCATTTCAGATTCAAATGAAAATACCTATTGTTTAACTGAGAACTTTCTAGGTGCCAAGCACTATTCTAGGTATTTCCTATGTGTTGTTTTGCTTAATCTGATTTTAAAAATAGCTGTATTGCATTTTTAAATGATGATGACTAATAATCAAAAATCCAACCACTACTAAATATTGGAAATATTTATCCTTCAAAGTAACTCTATAAAATAAAGCAAACAAGAGAAGACTCTGGTATTACACAGAGGAAGGGACCCAGGCCTAGCCCTTACCTCCCTCCACCTGTGCTCGACCATTATGGTAGCTTGAATGTAATTGCCCCCATTAGCTCATAGGGAGTGGCACTATTAAGAGATGTGGTCTTATTAGAGGAAGTGTGTTACAGGAGGGGGAGGGAGGCTTGAGGTCTCCTATGCTGAAGCTATTCCCAGTGTCATAGTCCACTTCCTGTTGCCAACACCTTGTCTGTCTGTGTGCCATCATGCTCCTCCTATGAGAATGGACTGAACCTCTGAGCTGTAAGCAGCCACCTCAGTTAAATGTTTTTCTTCATAAGAGTTGCCATGGTCATGGCATCTCTTCACAGCAATAGAAACCTTGACTAAGGCAGCCACATGATGTCATTGTACTTACAGCCACCATGATGTCATTGTATTAATAGTCATTATGATGTCATTGTACTTACAGCCATCATGATGTCATTGTATTTATAGTCATTATGATGTCATTGTACTTACAGCCACCATGATGTCATTGTATTAATAGTCATTATGATGTCATTGTACTTACAGCCATCATGATGTCATTGTATTTATAGTCATTATGATGCCATTGTACTTACTTGGCAGAGGAACAGGCTTTTGATGGACAGGTCTGAAAGGAAGAAATGCAGGTTAAGTATAAGGTAGAGTACAAACAAAATCTGGAACATCTACACCAAAGGATAAGACCTAAAGATGAGAAGAACAGCAAAACCTTTGGAAAACCGAGATTTTTTCCCCTTTAGCTTTGAAAAAGGAGGGGCATTGGCCACAGTGCTGTGTTTTAGATGAGACCAATAACCTGAAGAACCAGGCTCTGAAATTCTTAGTTTAGGTTGCTAACACCTTTCCAGATTTAATTAAGGCGCGATGAAGCATTGGTTCCCTGTGTGACCTTGTATGACAATGAATTTCCATAGCAACAAGAAGAAACTTATTTTTAAAAGGGAAAAGTGCTATCTCATGATCTACTATCCCCACACTCTGGAGGCTGAGGCAAGCGTTAAAGGGCATCCTGGCTACATATATAAGTAAGGCAATGCCTACACAGCCAGGCAGGCTGCGGCTACAGAGCGAGACCCTAACACTAAAATAAAGGGATGGGTATTTCATATTGTTCCAGAAGACCTGAATTCAGTCCCTCCTGCCCACCCTGGATGGCTCACAGCCATGCAACTCCAGCTACAGGGGATCTAATACCCTTTTCACACACAAGAACGTATACATAATAACAAAGTCAAAATGAAAATATTTTTAAAAGAATAAATGGACGGATTCTTACTTGTGGGTGGGAGGAAGCACTGGTGACTGTACAGCGTCTTGCCTGTGGCTAGACCCTCGTTGGCGTTCAGCAGGGATAGGCTTCTCTGGATTAGGAGAGGATCTCACATTAGTATAAAATGAAGTATCAGTCCCCATCCCCAAATCCAGATACATCAGCTGTGTAGGACCCTCTTTGGCCAGATGTCTTCCCGTTGCCCTGTCTTCTAAGGCATTCTCAACCTGTGTCGCTGTCACTGTCTTGCTGTGTGTATACTTTTAGGACTGTAACTCCCTCTTGGCAGCTTTGCCACGCTGGCACCTCTGTGCCCTCCTTCAGCAGAGTACATGAAGACAAACCCCTGGGTACTGGACTGTCAGTGTCTGAGCACAGGTGGATGCTGGAGATGAAGAGGGGTCACAGCCCTCTGCATAGCTCATTCTCTGCTTTTTGTGTAGCCTCTTTTTTTTTTTAGCAAGACCTTCATGTTTTGCTTAGTTGTGAGATGTAATTTAAGTAATTTATTGCTGAAGAGAGTAAAAATCTCAGGATTTATGAATGATCTACTTTTTTTGAGAAATTAACTGAATCAAAGTTCAGGTTGCCTGATGTCACTTGGATCTCAACATGTCCTAGAGTGAGGCTAGGAAATAGGCATAACAATGGAGCTTGAGAAATTTCTGTTGGAGCCCATAGGGAACTTCCCTACTGAGACATTAAGAAATGAAAAAAGCTACCGGAACTTTAAGGGAACAGAAGCAGAGACTCCGTGCTGTAAGTGCTCTGACATTCATTCAGCCAGCCTTGAACCCTGAAACTATTTCGAATGTGTATCAAGTTTCCTTGAACTGTCATGCAAACTTTGTGCTCATTTCTTTAAAACACAGAAATTCCCAGAGGAGCACAGGCCCACGTTAGGGTCCAGCAGCCTCAAGCTTTGACCACACAGCGCTGTCTCTATACTCTGTTAGTCAGGGCCTTGCCATCTTGTGAAAGCCCCCTCCATTTTGGTTGAGCTGTAACACTTCCCATAATTCTAGCAACTTAGTTTTCAGAACTGTTAGGTCTCAGGCCGTCCAAATATCCAGACATAAACTCAAACTGGACTATAGGTTTCTGGCCCTTAGATAAGCCAGTCTTCCTCAGGAACCTGTGAAACTGATTCCTATCTGTGAAAAGGAGCATTTCCTGTATCTCTGGCGGAAGGGATGTGTCAGGTTATCAAAGTCCACTTGGGCTCCCTCAGTACAGCAAGGACTTGGTACACCTTTCAAAGTCCAGCCTGGCCATCAGCTGCTTCCTGCCCCCAGACAGCTACTCCTTCCTCTTACAACCTGGCAGTCCTCGCTTGAGTACTCTCTCCAGCTGTATGCTATCTCTCGTTATCTCACCCCCACCATTCTAGTCTCTCTTGCTTCCCTAGCCCTGGCTGTGTTCTTCCTCCCCCCTCTCTGCTCTAGACTCTTCCAGATGCCTCTGGCTGTCTTCTCTCCTATCTACAATAAAAACTTTAACCACATCATAGATCAGTCACGGCAGCGGTTTCTTTCCCGTACCCATTCACATACAAGAAGGAAAGTAGACTCTTTCAATGGATTCCTGTCTTCCTGCCCTAGGCCACCCCTCACTCCCCATCCCCCACACTCCACCCCCAGTCAGAGGAGATGTCTATCAGTCATCTGACTCTTCAACTCATTGGCCATCCCAGCAAGGGGCAAATGCCAGCTGACAAAGAAAACCAGCCTGAGCCTCAGCTCGTAAGCAGGCCCTGGGCAGTTCCTCAGAGTTTACCTTACCAAATAAAACCCTGCATGGTCTCAAGTCAGTAGGTTGCTAGCATGTCTTTCTTTGCCTCTCATCTTTCACAGATCTGAATCCTCCTCCCCAGGGCAGTGGCAGCCCCCTCCCCGCCTTGGGTTTAAATCTCTGCCTCAGCTTTTGGAAGGAGACTGAGAGAAGCAGCTTGCTAAGCTCCCCAGTGGGAAGCCTTGCGCAGCAGGGGGCAAGCCAGCGGCCAGTCCAACTTGGTTTTGGAGACTCCTCCTCCGAACCTTTAAGTTTACACAGAGGCCCTGGTCATTGGGACGCTCTGCTCTACTCTGCTCCTGCCCATCAGGCTGGAGAGCCTGGAAGGCATTCATGGGATGTCCAGGAACAGAAAAACTTCAAAGCGGGAGGGAGGCAGAGGACAGCAGGACAGCAGAGGAGAGGGCGGGGACAGAAACAGCCTGGGGGAGGAAAGAAGAAGGAAATAGAAGGGAGGGAAAACCTAGTGGTGTAATAAAAGCAGAGGTAAGCACTGCAGTGTGTGTTCAGAAAAAAAGAAGCCACTGTCCCCTGAGCAGGGACACCAGTGCTCTGTGTGGTGAAAGGACCAGCACTGTAATGAAACTCGGTGTCCTCACGTGTGGACTTGGATGGGTGCGGGACTTCAGTGTTTCTAGGTTCTAAGTGTTGACTCAAGAATGAGTCAACTTTCACTTTCCAGTCCTCATTTATTCTTTTAAATGGGGTCATTATTAAAAGTTTTGTTTGCTTGTTTTAAGATACAGTGAAACAAAGGCAGAGAAGTATTATTTGAAGATGAACTAAGATTATGGGCATCTGAACTTTGCAAACTTTGTAACTGAATAAACAGTTTTAAAAACTCACCACCTTCTCCAAGCTGTTCTAAGATGTGAAGGTGGCTTTCTGGCTGGCTGTGGCAGGCTGAAGCCTTCTCCTCAGATCCTGTCTGCTAAGCTTGGGCTTCTCAGATGACTTTGCTACTCACTACTACAACACAGAATCTAATCATTTAGAGAAGTTGGTTTTATTGATACTGGGAGGAGGGACTAGGACCTTCCTCCACTGGATCTGCCAGAGGGAACTGACTCACCTTGGGACTCCTTGCCTCTCTGGGGAGTAGATGGGGGAAGGCTGAGGGAGGACTGGGAGGAGGAGGGGAGGAAGGGGAAGGGAGGTAGTGGTGGGTATGAGAAAAAAACTTTTTAAATAAAAAAATTACTAAAAAGTAGAAGAAAAGTTGGCTTTATATTAACAATTGGCTCATAAATGAATTCAGAATTAAGGATTTACATGCAAATCATTAATTGAAAGAATTACTTTTAGAGTACATGTTTAACCTTTAGAATAAAAACATTTACCTTCACAAACATTTGATGCATTCTGTGAAGAGGAAACTTGAGTCTGTGTTAAGAAAAAAAAAAAAGACAAAGACGTTCAATACAGCAGAACATGGAGATAAAAGTCAGAGCAATATGAAATTTGCTAGTAGAGATTTGATGCAGCTACTCTAAATCACGACAAACAAGAGGTTTTCATTCACTGTGGGGACATCACTAATCTGTCAACAGTGTGTATGGACACTGTGACCCCAGCAGCTGCCAGGCTGTAGCTTGTGCGGTGGCCATCAGGCATCTATCTGACTTTGGTCTCATGGTCCCACCTTCTTTGTATCCTAAATGATAGTCACTGTCAGGTTCTAGAGTACGCTCAGGTCCAGCTGGACTGTGATGCATCATGGACTTGCCCAGGATCACCTCATTCTGGCCAGAAACCCAGTCTAGTCTGTGGCTATTTATCCGATACATAGTGGTCTGCTCTTTGCTCTGGGGTCAGCAAGGCAGGAAGTGGACAGAGTCTTCCTGCAGTGATGGAGGCATGGATGCCTGCACATCTGATGCAATGCACACATTCAGGAAGGCTAACAGCATCATCAGGGTGTTTCTAGCTACCTGAGCATTTGAAGTTCCTCTGGGTTGTCTGGGCAGCAGCTTCAGTTGCTAAACCTGCTGCATCATGCACAACTGGAGGCACTGTTGGCCTAAGTAAGTGATTAGTAATAGATAGTGCAGGAAATGGGAAGCACTTTCGAGTGCAGAAACAACTTACTGTCTTCAGTGGTGCAGCTGGTTTCTTCCTGGGGAATAAAACATTAACCTTGTTAAACACAAGTAAAATGAAGTGATGCTACCACTTTCTTCTTAGACCTAAACCATAAAAGTGAAAACAGTGGGTAGGAAGCCGGCTCTCGAAGAACAGATAGGGATAGATGGAGCATTTGATTGTGGTGATCCTCCCAACAGATGGAGAAGGCTGGTCAGTGCTCTCTTGCTGTGAAGAGACACCATGACCAGAGCAATTCTTATAAAAGAAAGTATTTAATTGAGGGCTTGATTACAGTTTCAGAGGTAAAGTCCACTATCAGTGTGACAGGAAGCATGGTGGCTTGCAAGCAGGTGCTGGAGCAGTAGCTGGGAGCTATATATTGATCCATAGGCAGAGAGAGAGAGAGAGAGAGAGAGAGAGAGAGAGAGAGAGAGAGAGAGAGAGAGAGAGAGAGAGAGACTCTTGGCCTTGTGGGGGTTTCTGAGACTTCAAAGCCCACCCTTGGTAGTGACACACTTCCTCCAATAAGGCCACACCACCTAATCCTTTCAAATAGTGCCACTCCCTAATCATTTAAATATATGAGTCAATTGGAGCCATTCTTATTCAAACAACTACATTAATGTTAATAAACAAGGGCCCAGATGCCAGGAGCCATCAGAACCTCTCTTGTCTCAGGTCTGCTGCTAGCTGCTTGGTGACCTTGAACCCTTCTTTTGGCCGTAAAGCAACTATGCACTCTTGGCTTCCTCAGTGCAAACTGAGGAGAGAGGCAAATGCAGAGTCTCCCCATATCCTTGGCACCTATGGGTACTGCCTGGGGCCCAAGTGGAGGTTAAAAAAAAAAAAATCAAGCAGGTGCAGTTGTAACCATCAGTTTCCTGTGTACACTTCTGTTCTACTTCTGGGTACCTGCTCTCTAATACCTGTATTCCAAGAGGTCCAAAACCTGACTAGTTCAAAGCCATTGTGATTTACGGTCCCAATGTCTGAACCTTTGCCAGCATTCCCATTTCTCTTGGCTTTAATAGAGCCTGGACTTACTATTGCTAAGGCTTTATGCTTCTTGTTAGAGTTTATTTGTAATTCTTTTCTCTTTCCTCTATTCAGCTCCCCTCTCCTTTCTCCTCACTGCACCCTCTCGTGTTCCATCTGAGAGCTGAAGAGGGCAAGAATATCTGCAAGAAGTCTGTCTGGAACTAGGCTAAGTTCCTCACAGATTACTTCAACCATTTAAGTGACCTTTCCAAGTGTGTAGAGTGAAACCCTGTCTCAAACAAAATTGAAAACCCACAAGAAGCTGTGTGCGGCAGCATGGACTTTCCATTCTACCGGGAGGCCAGCCTGACCTATATAAGCATGTTCCAGGTCAGCCAGGGCTACATAGTGAAACCTTGTCTGGATTTTTTTTCTATTATTGTCACGTTTTAGAGATCAGGGAACAGGTTCAGAAAGACTAAGTAGTTGGTCAAAGAAAAGAGTGCAGTTTTGGCTAATAATCCACCAAATTAAGGCTTATTTGGTTTCCCCTGGGATAGGATTTAGATTGTAACCATGCAGGTCAGTTTTATACATATATATAAGCGTGTTTTTTAAAAAAGATTTATTTTATTAAAATGTGTGTCTAAGTGTGTATATGGTGCTTGTGAGCATTTGTGAGTGTGTGTGTGTATAATGTGTGAGCACGTGTATGTGTAATGTGTGAGCATGTATGTTTGTATGCATATATGGTGTGTGTGTGAGCATGTGTGTGTATACAGTGTGTGTAAGTGTGTTTGTGGTCTTTGGATAGGTGCGGTGTAGGTCAGATTTGTCAGATCCCCCAGAGCTGGAGTCACAGGTAGCTGTAAGCCTCCCAGCATTCATTCTGGGGATCACACTCATGTCCTCTAGAAGAGTGTTGCCTGCTCTCCACCACTGAGCTAACTTCCCACCTCATAGGCGTACTTTTGTGTGGACCTAATGAGCCTACACACTGTATGGAGTATATGATGGTTTAAATAAGAATATCCTCGATAGTCTTATACATTTGGATACTTGGTTCTCAGTAGGTAAAACTGTTTGGGAAGGATTAGGAGGCCTTGTTAGAGAAGGCGTGTCAACGGGGGCAGGCTTGAGGTCTCTAGTGACTTGTGCTCCCAGGTGGTGGTGGCACAGGCCTTTACTCCCAGAATTCAGAAGGCAGAGGCAGGTGGATCTCTGAGTTCAAGGCTGGCCTGGTTTACAGAGCAAGTTCCAAGACAGCCAAGGCTACACAGAGAAACCCTGTCTTGAACTTATCTCTCTCCCCACCAAAAAAAAAAAAAAAAAAAAAAAACCCTAATAACAAGAATCTTGTGCCACTCTTGGTCTCTCTCTCTCTGCTCTCTGCCTCATGGTTGTTGATCAAGATACAAGTTCTTAGTCATTCCATTCTGCCATCATGGTCTCAAACCCTATGAAACTAAAGCCCAGATTAAATACTTGCTTTTATTATCTGCCTTGGTCATAGTGTTATCACAGCAATAGAAAAATAACTAATATGGTGGTGTCATAGTACTTACCCAGCAGTTTCCAAAGCCACCTTAAGCCCCATGAGCATTGTCCATCAAAACACCCTACTGCATGTTCTGATGCCAGGTCTACTTTTATAGGCTGCGCACTACTTGCAAATGAAATCAGGGAGCAGAAAGTAATGGTTGAACCTGATTGAAGATCTCAGAGCCATCAGGTGCTGAAAGTTGGGGTGCCCTGAAAATCCCAGTGAGCCAATGAACTCATATTTTAGCTAAAATGACTCTAAGTGAGGAAAGACTCCATCATGGAGGCTACCATGGGAGTGGAGAAGTAACAGGAGTCCTCAGGGCAGCAGGACCTCACCATCCTACACACAACCGCTATCCTCAGTCGGTACTCACCCAGCTCGTGGCAGTGGGGATGGTGCAGCAGGCAAAGATGACTTGGATTCCCAGACCCCACTGTTTCGACCTGCACAGAACATACATGAGTCAGTCACTGTGCTCTGCCTTCTGTAGTTTCTGAGATACACATGCTTTGTGTAACTTTAAGCAAAGTGCATATATCTAATGACACTGAAGCTGGGGACAAGTGAATGGGCACCGATGGTGGGAAATTGAGATGCAGTATAGGGGCAGAAGATAATTCTGTAGCTGAAGCACTCGCCACACAAGTATGAAGAAGAAAAGTCTTCAGATCCCCTGAGCCCATGCAAATGCCAGGTGGGCATGGCAGCTTGCCTGTACTGCCTATCTTGGAAAGGAGAGATGGGAAACTCAAAGAACTGTAGGAACAAGACTAACCATACCAATGAGCTTTAAGTTTGATTGGTAGGCCCTGCCTCAGTGAGTAAGGTGGGGGAGTGAGAGAGGGTGATTCCCGACATCAATCTCACCCACACATCTATGCCTATACAATGCAAACACATACATAAATGAGAAAAGGAAATGATCCAACATATAAACTCTCACACAGGCTGTAGGTTAGAATGCCACGCTAACCCTTCTGGAAGACCTGCTCCTTAGACTCATGGGTAACTTCAGGAACCCTGGTTCTGACAGCCCAGTGAAAACACAAAAGTTCCTTTGAAAGGAAGCCAAGAAATACCACTTGCTCCAAGTACACTCTACAGTTATGTTCAGCAAAGGTGTTTAGAGACATGGGCTCAGCCCACTCCTCCTGGTGTACATAGTCCTCCTAGCTCATGTATACCACACTTCAGCACAGTGTCTGCTCCTCATGCACATCAGAGAATGTCTACCCACTCATAGCCAAGTAAGGGCAAGTACTAGGCCATTCCCCACATCCCATCTTCTGAGTTACAGAAGGGACCCAATATACCTTGTCGTATTCATGCCCTCCCCACCTGCCGGGCTGAAAACAGAGTGAAACAGTCAAGAAGGATAAAATGGGAGAGGCAACAGATTCCCTAAATGGGAAGCTGCTTGGATGCTACATCTCAGTGAGATAAGAAGGCTTATAGTGGGATTATACTGGTAATGTAAATATTTGTCCCGCCTCAGGGTTTAGTAAAAGCTGATTGGCCAAAAGGCAGACAGGAAGTGTGGGTGGGGCTACCAGGCTAAGAAAACTCTGAGTACAGGAAGAACAGAGACAGATGCCAGGCACAGCCACCAGAGAGAGCCACCACAGACACAACGAGCAGACCGCAGCAGAAGCAGAGGAAAGAAGCTGAAATGCTGCTCTGAGAAAAGGTACCAAGCCACACGGCTGAACAAGATGGGTTAGATTGAGAGCAAGCACTAGCAAATTATATGCCTGGGCCCTAGGTCAATCAGTGTAAAAAGAATACAAGCGTCTGTGGGACTGTGTGTGTTTCTGTGGGACTGTGGGCCTGAACCTTGAGGATAAGCTGGAAAGGCCGGCCAGAAACCATACTACAACAAAAGACTCATGATGAGACTTTTTTTTTTGGGTAAAACTGAACTGAATAAACGTTGCATGTACTTGAGCATGTGTGTGTAGAGAACGGAGGAGAATGCCAGGTGTCCTACTTCATTATTCTGCCTAATTCATTTTAGACAGGGTCTTGCATTAAGCCTGGAGCTAGGCTGGCAGCCAGCAGGTCCCTTTGACCCCCCTATCTCTACCCGCCCCAGTGCTGGAGTTACAGATGTATGTATGTTCATGTGTGCTTAGAGAGCCTAACTCAGGTTCTCCTCTTGACCAGTAAGTGCTCACACTCAAGCCCTGAATAAACATCTGATGAAGAGGTTACTATAGAGAGAGCTATAGAGAGAGGTTCCCAGTGTTTAATGGATGCGCAGGAGATACCCTGTAAGCTTGGGTCAGATCTGTTGCCCTGTGTACTGCTTTTGTTTTCCTGTAAACACAGAAATCAGTTACCAAGTATTACTGAAGACCTGGTTGGGGGTGCGGCATTCACAGGTCCCGGGGAAGGTTCCTGGAAGGAGAGGCATGTGTGTCCTTCTGGCATTTCACCCTGAAGAAAAAGGCCTTAGAAAGTATTGAAAGTCAGGCCAGCAGGTCCTCTTAACTTCTGGACAGAGTCCATCTACTTCTTCACGCAGTACTTGTTGAGCTGAGTGCTAATGTCACTCAGTATTGGCAAAACAGAGTGGGCGGTCCTGATTGCCAGAGGCTTCACCCCATGGAGATGACATTTTCCAGTTCTGCTCCTACTTATACTTGCTTGACTTAAATGCAATTTTAGAAACCATGTAAGAAAGGAAAGCACCTTTGTAAGTGTTAGTGTTGGGAATCTCTAGCTCCTGGGCTCCATTCTAAACCATGCCCAGATGTTGGGCTGGGAACCCCACCCTCAGGAAGCACGCCTAGCAGTGGCTCCGCCCCTGCGCCTCCTCAGGGCATTTAAGGTCCGGTCCATAGACTTCCATGCGGTTTCTCCTCGTTCCCCAGGATCCATCCCTCCCTCAGTATTAAAAGTACCTGTTACACATTTCCAAGTCCACACTAGCATCTAGACCTTTTCCTCCTCCAGCTACTTATACTCCTTATAATCCACATGATTTGTTCACCCCACATTCCACACACACACACACACACACACACACACACACACACACACACACACACACACACCAATCTTGCTTTCTTGCTCTTCTCACTATTGGCTCCCCTGCCAGGCTCTCTTCTCACTATTGGCTCCCCTGCCAGGCTCTCTTCTCACTATTGGCTCCCCTGCCAGGCTCTCTTCTCACTATTGGCTCCCCTGCCAGGCTCTCTTCTCACTATTGGCTCCCCTGCCAGGCTCTCTTCTCACTATTGGCTCCCCTGCCAGGCTCTCTTCTTTCCTGCCCCCTGCTTTCCTGGCTCTGGCCAGTTCTGTTCTCTCTCTGCTCTGGATTCTTCCAGCTCCCTCTTGGCTATTTTCTCTCTCTTACGGGCAATAAAAACCTTCCCTCTTAATGGAGCAGCCATGTCAGCGGCAGTCTCATTACTATGCCCCTTGCTTACAGTGAGCTGTACATGTGACATGGAAATAAAGAGAAATGTCACAGATCGTTAAACTGACCGTTAAGGCTGACACTGTGCTTAGGCTAGCCACTCATATTCAGAAAGAATTCAGGGCAGAGAAGGCAACATGTCCGAGAAAAAGGAAGCAGATAAAAGGTCGAAGTCGGACCCCACCCCTACACCAACCTTTGTTAGACCTACTGCCTGCTTTTACACGGGCTATTCTTTCGTTCCTCTCCATAAACAGCTTTGAGCCAGCAGACTGGAGGGCCTTCCAGCTGCACTCTAGGGCATGAGAGCATGGGGCCAGTGCAAACCCATGCATAGGCCAGTGAGGTGGCTCAACAATAAAACTGCTAGTTCAACCCCCAGAATCCATATGGTGAAAGGGAGAACCGACTGTACAAAGTCACCTTCAGACCTCCTCGTGTGTACCAAGGAGTGAACAGTCCCTGCCCCCAGACAAATGTACTTTTAAAAAAATCCACTGTGGTCTTGCATCAAAAAGATAGCCTATTAGTTATTTCTCTGTCGTAGAACTGGCTGGGTGACCTCTTAGGAACACTGTCTCAGGTCCTCTGTAAAATGTGGACACTCCTCATCTCATCAAATTCACTTTTTTTATGGTCAGAAGACAGGATAAATTTGACATTTTAAAGAATCAGCCAGACATAGCCAGAATCTGAGAAAGATGCAAAAGTTTGTGATGGCTAAAACTTTAGAGTAAGAGAAAAGAGCCAGATGTTCAGAAGCCAGACATGCAGGGCTGCATAGTGAGTGATCCCGTCTATATAAAAAGTCAGCAAAAGCAGCTTTACAGCAATGAATGGAGACAAGCGGTTGCCTGGATCCCAGAGTGGGAATAGCACTGGCTATATAAAAATGGACATAAGGGATCTTGGGGCTGGGTGGGCATGGAAATATTCTAAAAGTGAGCTGGGCGGTGATTACATAATATGTTCCTATAAATGTCACGGCTCATAGAAATCACTGACTTTATACTAAGATGGGTGACAGTTACATATAATATTCAAATTATAGCTCATAAAGGATTAGTAAACAGGATTGTTATTAGTGTCTTGCGATGAATACCCCCAGTGTCTCTGGGTGCTGGCAGAGTGCAAGGGATTGCAAAGGTGCCATCTGTACCTCACTAACATCAAGTGGGACAGATAGAGACTCAGAGAGGGCAAGAGCAAGGCAACCTGAACTAGGGACCCAGACAAGTGCTTCTCCCTAGCCAGGAGTCTTTATCATTCTTTGGAGGCTTGCTGTGCAGGTCAGAGTCTCTGTTACCTTCTCAAAAGGAGGGAGCTAGGGCACTTCTGTGACAGTGAAGGGAGAATGGAAACAGACCCCGCTATTCACCAACTAGGCCCTCTGCTTTCAGAGTGTAGCCAGACCAAGGGCACATCGGTGGGATTTACGATGGTAAACTAGACACCCACTTCCTTTTTGGATGTGCCCAGTTCTTGGTTGGGACACTCTAAGGGAGAAGTGTGATGGATGATGTACCAAAAGCATAAAAATAAGAGGAGAAAATCGGCTTTGGTCATATTTGTCCTGATCAGAAATTTTTAGGTTTTAAAGGGGCAGGTTGGATGCCAACTGCTGCCTACTTTCTCAGCTGGGGAATTCATTTGCAGGCCTTCAGTGTACCCTGCTCCTGTTTTCCCACATACCATCACGTTCACCTTCATATCCAACATTTGCTTTGTTAACCCCACCCCAACCCCATGTTAGCCAAGGAAGCCCCAGGGCTCCACTTCTTTGCAATATTCTTGTAGATAGCTGTTTTCTGTTTTGAGACGATGTAGCATCCCAAACACTGAAGCATGCATATAAATGAGTCCACCCAGAAGTTCTGCAATAATCTGAGCTGCACTAGTGAGAAATTCAGTTTGTACATTTATGAGGATTTGTGAACTTCAAGGGTTTTTGTTGTTGTTTTGCTTTTGTTTGGGGGACAGAATTGTAAATGATGCCAACTTGGAGAAAGCTCAGAAATACAGAGTTTATCAATTCTTCCCTGATAAAAGCTACAGCCGTTTTACTCTCTCCAAATTCTTACTGGGAGACAAGTCCCTATAGATTGAGCTATTTGCTTTCTTTAAACTGGTGGTTCTCACCGGCTAGAAGTTGATCCTAACTCAGAAATAGTTGGTACTACGTGGGGATATTTTTGCCCATTACCTTTAGGGAGATGATTTTGGAATGTAGTGGGTAGAGATGCCAGGAAGCCTGTGGGCACAGATGAGACTAAGACTTTGTTTCCTCGTTATCAGGAAACTCGGGGATATATGATTGTTCACGTATGATCTTAGTTGTATATCTCTTTTGGAACAGATTCAAAACCAAACCAACCACACATATTCTTTACCTGTGACATTCCCTGGAGGTGGCATTGGCTTGGAGGAGCTGTTCGGCTTAGTTGATCTATTCACCATGGGAGCTGAAACACAAACATCATGGAGTGATTACAGGCATGTTCCACTGAGAGAAAGGTGATCCGTCAACCAGAGAATCTGCAAAGATTCCATGATCCCTGTTAATCACACGAATCATCCATAGAATCTTCTCAAGGGGAAGCTCTGGGTTGGATATATTAGTGATTAAAGGAGTGAAGTAAGATGATCTGCTAAAGTGCACATGGAGCAGAATGTCACCTACTTGGAGGCTTGGGAGACAGCAGAGGATTTGGCATTACTTCCTTTTACCAAAAGTTTATTAAAGTTAAACAAGCAAAAACTAGTTACTCCTCCTTCCCTCCCACACACAAATTCTCCTGAATTTTGAGATGCTTTGAGTGGAGGAGACACCGGACATTGTTTGTACACTGCTTGGCTTGGCTTAAAGCTGTAGTCATGCTTGGGAAGTACAGGAGATACTGCTATTGGACAAACAAACAAAAAGCCAGGAGAGCAGAGGACAGTTCTCTCTGGTCCAGTTTATTAGATGGGAAGTGTTACCTGAGGAGGCGTCATCTGCCTGAGACTATATTTTCCAGAGTCACTGTTTCTGGAGAGTGCTATTTCTATGTCTGATCTGAGAAATGCATTTGTGATAGCATTTCTTATCCCTGGCAGGATTTACACACAAAGTGTCCCATAGGCCTGAGATGTGGGGAACTGAAGAGTCAGGATGCAGAGTATGAGGGCTCTCATTTCATCATCCTCAGACAGACTTGCTCACATGTGCTCTGTCTGGTGAGCTGCTGTCACAGTGCACCCTGTCTGTGGCTTGCAATCCTGTGAGTGTTAGCTTTTGTGACCTATTCTTCATGAAGGCAGCTGAAGATAATAGCTCCAATGCTTTAATAACCTGGGCCTAAAACCGCGAATGTGGAAGGAGGAGGAAGGCTCTGAACCAGATGCTCCCCTAGCCAAAACAGTTGTTGTTACAGAGGAGAAAGTGCTTACAGCTGAACAGCCCGGTGTGGCCTAATTGCTGGAAGCTTCCAGGCTCTCCTAATGCTCACCTTTCTCAGCAGGCTGTGGGCTGCTTTCTCTGGGATGGATATAGTTTTCATCATTGTCTTCCACAGGGACCACATAATCAGCCTAAAAGAAACAGAAGTGAGTGGAGAGAATGCTTGCTGTAAGTTCATTGTTACCGTGGGAAAAAAGAGATTGTTTTAATGAAAGCTTTAATGGACTGTAATTCACATACTAGAAAATTGCACTCGGTGAAGTTTACTAGGTGGCATTTAGTTATTTGTTGGATCTACGAGGACTTGTCTACCAGATTCTGTCCCATGAATGCTGAGTCCATGCCTACTGAAGTCCCTTAAGTAAGATGGATTAGTAACAGTTGTATATTCCGTGATGAAACAGTAGGAGCAGATGCAACTTATGAAGGAAGAGTTTATTTGAGCTTAGTGTTTCAGAGATAAGCATCCATGATGGCGGGGAGGCCCAGTAGCAAAGTGAAGGCATGGTAGCAGGAAGCTGAGAGCTCACATCTTTAATCACAAGTGTGAAACAGAGCCTGAACTGGATGTGGGTGAGATTATATAAACTCAAAAGCCCACCCCAATAACATACTTCTTCTGGCAAGACCACATCTCCTGAACCTCTCCAAACAGTGCCACCAACTGGGGACCTAGTGTTCAAATACCCAAGACTAGGGAGACTTTTTCATTCAGACCACTACATCAGTAGTCAGCTAATTTGGGGTGCTTTATTCTCTGTGCTTTTAAAACATCTAATATGACTTTAGGTGTGTCTTGTAGTTTGGATCTATATTCCTTTGATGGCCACTGCTTAGGTAATTACTATCCATATGCTTATCTTTGGCTATTAATATCCTTTCCCACTTTTAATTGTCTTATTTACCTTTCTATTGCTTTGCTATATTAGTCCCTTAGATGTCCTAGATAGAAGTCCTGTATAAAATGTATGACTTGTATTTTTCCTCCAATTTTGAGTGTCCCTATGTGCATAGACTAGCATTGAACTGACGTCCTCTTGTTTCAGTCAGGATTACAGACATATGTAATGGGCCTTCCTCATGCCTTCTGCCACAAAAATCTAAATTTTAAGTCCACTTTGTGCATCTTTTTTCTCTACTGTATGTGTTTTGTTATCATTAAAAAAAAAATTGCCTAACTCAAGACCATAAAGATTTCTACTCTGTTTTCTTCCCTCTAACAGCCCAATAGTTTCATATCTTAGATTTAAGTCCATAATCTACTTCTAGTTAATATTGTATATGACATAAAATAGGGTCCAATTTCTTCAGTTTACATGTGAATATATAGTTTTTCTAGCACCGTTACTTTTTAAAATCAGTTACTTCTTTACTAAATTTTCTTAGCCTTTGACATGAACCAGTGGACCAGAGAGAGAGAGAGAGAGAGAGAGATATTTTATACTGATTAAAACATAAATGAGCTACTCAGGTCTTAAAAATAATTTTTCTAATCTGGCCTGATAGATTGACAAAAAATGTCCTTGGAGAAACAAAACAAAAACTCCAAATGAAACAAAGCAAAATAACACCAAAGCCCCATCACCTTCCCCAGCCATCCCAACAGCCCTGTCAGGTGGTTACGCCCACCCACTCTGAGGTACAGAGAAAATGCATAGCTTGCCCAAGGAGCAAGTCGCCTGCAGCCCACCACCCTTGCACCCCTCCGTTCCTCTTTGGGTTTCTCCCTCTCCAGTCAGCTGCTGTTTCTCATCTCTTCTTCACCTTCGATAGGAGGCCAACAGTCTATACAGTCCAGAATCCAGTCTATTCAGAGGAATGCTATTTCTGGAACCAAGACATTTTTATTCCCAAAGAGCAATGACAGAGGAGATTTGATCCAATCCCAACAAATTCTGTTTGTTCAAGGAGAAGGCTTCTTCAATGCTCCTTTCCAGTACTGCCATTCAATGGTTTAAAATTACTACCCGCCAAAACAAGTATATGCTGAAGACCCATCACAATCGGTACCTTAAAGAGACCACAGGCATTGCTGTGATGTTTTATATAAACTTCATTATTCCAGGGACAATCTATAAAACTGTAGCTGTAGTTATCCTGGCCTACACAGTGAGTTCTAGGACAGCCAGGGCTACATAGAGAGACTTTATCTCAACAAAACAAAACAAAAAACCAACAACAAATAAAAATAAAAAAGTTTAACAGATGCATATGGTTCTAAGTACTAGAAAAGAAAAAGGTACATGGGATGGTGGTGGTGGTGTATGTGTGTGTGTTGGTTTTGTCTTTTCTTTTTTCTTTCTTTTTTTTTTCCTCCTGAGACAGGTTCTCTCCTGGTCATGAACTCTTTTTGTAGGCAAGGTTGACCTTGAACCCTGACCCTCCTGAGTGCTTCAGAGCCTACTGGTCTCTGCCACTACTCCCAATTTATGGAATGCTGGAAATGAAATCCAATGCTTTGTTCATTCTAGAAAAACACTCTACCAACTGAGCCATACCCTTAGTCCCAGGTGTGTGTGTGTGTGTGTAAGAAATATATCTCTATCAATCTATATATCTGTATCTATTTACTTACTAAATAAATATCAGAATAGTAAGAGAAATAAAAAGATTCAGAGATATTGACCAGTTTGCCCAAAATCACAGAGCGGGGAGAATCAGAAGGAATTTAGACCTAGAAGCTCTCTCTTTTGTTTATTAAAAAGGTCTCTTTTCCCATGTGAGAAATTATATTAAAATGTAATTTAAGCCCCCTCTTCGGGGGCTGAAGAGATCTGCTCAGGGGTTGAGGGCACTGACTCTTCTTCCAGAGGTCCTGAGTTTGGTTCCCGGAAACCACATGGTAGCTCATGGCCATCTACGATGACATCTGGTGCCCTCTTCTGTATACTATATGCATGATAAATGAATACATCTTTAGAAATAAAACAAAACAAAACAAAAAAAGGTCTTTCACAACAGGTCCCCCAAGCCACAGCTTCTGTCACCCAAAGGCATCTCAAAACAAGAGATTTCTTAGAGTAGCTTCTGTAAGATTTTATCTGCTGAGGGCTTGGAGCTGTCTTTAGTGATCTCCTGTAGGAGTGTCTTAATAGCTGTGCCCCAACTAAGCGTTGCCTCTGTCTTTAAAATGCAAACACCATGGGAGCCGGGATCTGGTGGCCAGCAGCAGCTGGGTTACCTTCAAAAGGCAACAATCCCAAATGGAGAAAGCTCTCAGGAGACAGGCACTGACTGGGGGAGGTTGATGAGGTGGGTCTCTGGATTCCTGGGAAGCAGGCGTAGGAAGCAAGAGCTGTGAAAGTCCTTGAGAGGCAGGGCAGGGACCACAGGAGAGGCACAAACCCAGCACATACACCACACTACTGTGGAAAGCGGAGATGGTCACATGTGCCACTTTCAGAGAAAGCAAATTCCCCTCAGTGTCATCTTGAGGGGTTTGGAGAAAGGAAGGCCACTTCAGGCCTACCTTTCTGGCCCCTCCAAGGTAGCCCTTTGAGCAGGCTTACTTTACCTCATCCTCAAGGAGGTCTTTGGGCTTAGGAGGGACCTGAGGCTTCTGTAGAGAGGTAGGAGCTGGCAGAGTGGAGGCCAGCCTTCCTTTCGATGAAGGCCAGCATGGCTTACTGGGGAGTGTCTTGCTGAAGGGTGGAGAGTGCCGCTGGCTGGATCGATTATCTTAAACAGACATAAAACAACACAAAAGAGGCTTTAGGTCATTCATTATGTGGATAGCATGGGGATCTAGAAAATACACATCCTAAGACATGTATGTAAGTACAAAGGGTCACTGTGTGTCCTTAAGGCCAAAAGCTTCAGCCTAGTCTTGTTACCTACCTGCCAACTATCAGAAGGCCCTTAGGACCATATTCCCTGGGTGAGTGATAAAAACCTACAGGTTCCAGAGAACTGGATTCAACCCCAGCTAAACACAGTGCTGGGAAGTAGCGTATAGAATCAGGGAGTGTGGTTCTCACTTGTATTTACACATTAGAGCCATCTTGGAGGCTTTAAAGTGGCCCCACTCTGGACCTAATTCTGGATGTCTGGGCAAAGTCTGTGGTGATAGGTTTTTAAAGTTCCTCAGGATCCCCAGCTATCACAAAGAGTTCCTTTCTTCAACTCCTGGAGAAGCCACATGACCCTGCCTTGTGGAGACCTGTTCTTTCCAACAGGTATCTGAGAGCCCAGGCTCTGAAGTCAAATGGATCTGGGTTCCTTCTGCTCTGCCATTGACTAACTGTACTTGTTTGGACCAGTTACAGTACTTCCTGCACTCCCGTGCATATTTTAAAGCAGAGAATCCTGCTATCCACCTTAAAGTTATTGTAGGAATAGGAAAAACTGCAATGAAAGCGTCTAGTGCTGTGTGGATGCCTATGGACCTGATGCCCACTCTGCTCTGTGAGAACTTCAGACACCCAGCCTGCCCAGCAAAACTGTGAGCTGAGTTCTGATTCAGCTGACATATTTTTCAGAAGTTCTCAGCATTGGAATGCCCTAGCATTCTCCATCCTGGGCAACACACTGGCTTTCAGCAGGCTTCTGGGGTTCCTGCTTCCTCCTGTGACATTACCTTGCCTGTCACACCCTCATGGGCTATATTGGTGTCAGTTCTTGCTTTCAGCACTTGCTTCTTTGTCTGAGGTATGTGGCCAATGCCACATGTACTGTGCTCACAAACTGGGGCATCTGCTTTACCTATTTTATTTGTAACTCTTGGAGCTTATATAGAATTCTTAATGCAATGTTTGAACCCACAAGAAGTAGCAAAGCATAGAAGGCAGGCTTTGAAGAACTGAATTGTGGTTTCTGGTTTGCAGTTTGCAGCTAATATAGACTTTTTCCTCTCGGGATTATTACAGTGAGTGAACAAGGTACCACATCCAGTGGGAGAGTGGAGAGGCCAGGTTTGGGGCACGCTAGTATGGAACCTAGGAGGCCCAGCTTACATCTGATCTCTACCACCTACATAACTGCAGTTAGCTCTCTTCCTGCAGTCTCTCCTTTCTCCTCACAGTGAAGCGACAGGGTTAAGAAGCCCTGGCTATAAGACACTTCCCTGTAACCTGTAAACCATAGCAAGAGTATGTTGCCTTTCTCGCTGATAAATGCTGAGGGCTGATCATGGGTCAAGCCATAGTAAAGGGCTAACTGATTAACTGTGGCACACAGAGCCAGCAGCACCAGCACCCTATGGAAAGGCTGCTAACAACAGGAAAGATGCTCTTGCTGCATCCTTGCAAGCACTGCCCCTCCCCCAACATAGTCACCTGCTGTGAGAAAACAGACACAACTTTCCTGTTCCTCCTGGCACCTTACACAAGCTACCTAAGAACTCTACCAGTGATTTACAGCTCCAGCCAGCTTTTGTTTTTGTTTATGTCTCGCTTTAAAAAAAACCAAAACAGAACTATTTTTAATTTTGAGACAGGGTCTTGCTAAGTTGGCCAATCTGAGAATTTGGGATCTTTTTTTCCTCATACCCATCCCCAAGTTACGATTATAGGCCCGTGTACCACACCAGGCTTCTTGATGATCCACGAGAGGCATGCCTCAAAGCCAGACTTGTGCTATGTGTGTTTGACCTAAGAGGTTGATTCCAGACCCAGGACTCACAGGCACACCCATTCTCCCTCAGAGCTCAGCAGTCTTAAACAGCCTGCCTGCGTGTAAGGCTGTTTGGCACCAGAGCAGAGGGGGCTTTAGTGGACACTAGGGTCTGTTTGGGCTTCTCAGAAGTTTCAGAGCCTTGGATGAAGCCGTTCCCAGGAGAAAGAGAACTAATGTCTAGGTTGTTTTTCCATTGGGCTATAAAGGCACGGGAAGTGAGGGATACACCTAGGGTACACTTCTTTATCAGTATAGGGAACCTGTTCAATGCTCCCAATCTGGAGAAAAAGCTCTCCATGAAATGAAAAGGCCTTAACATTGTGTCTGTCCACCCCACCCCCGCCAGCTCCTGGACTGCTGCTTGGAAATGAGATGGAGAAGGGCAGAGGACCCTCAGGCAGCAGCTAGGTTTCCCCATTTCCTCCCCCTGTATCCCAGCCTCACCTACATACTCGCCCCTGGTGAAGGGCAGGGCTGGATGGACCACCCTTGTCTGCTGCTCAGCGGGCGGCGGCTCATAGGAATCATCGCCCGTCTCCTCTGCGGGCATCACGTACATCTCGGAGTCCGAATGTTCGTCTGGATTTTCATAGTCACTGTCCTGCAAATGTAAGCCCCATGCTTGGCCTCCCTGCTGGATGAACCATTCCTACCTTAGGAGGCAGGAGCGGTTCAGGCGGACAGGAAGCTGAGGCCTGGAGAGACCTGGGGAGCACCCACCTGCTCCCCACAGTTCCCACCACAACCACACAGAAGCTACACAGGACTTTCCAGGGCAGAGACGGGACACTTGTCTTTTTTCACGTGTGATGTTCTAACAAGGTTTCTGTCTTCTCTAAAGGCTTTAGGAACAAGCCTGCATCTCATACTATCTGCAGTGGAGACTTCTGACCTACAAAACCGGCCAGGGGCATTTACCCAATCCTTGCTAATCTCAGCTATTTGATTTAGGGGTAGGTCGGTCCTCCTCTCCAGGCTGTTTTTTTTTTTTTTTACTTTGTGTTCCTCGCTCTATGTCCTCTTTTTAAAAATTATTTCTTACAATTACACCGTTTTCCCTTCCCCTTTCCTCCTTCCAACACGGTCATCTTGGCTCTCTTTCAAATTTATAATTCAGCCAGCAAGCAGCCTTCTCTTTAGCCTCCTTTGCCAGAGATGTGATCTTGCGCTGTGCCAGCAGGGGGCGCAGCCGTGACACCGGTTTCCCCTGTACTGGGTTCTGGGAGGAACTTTATGCCCAAGTGACCCGCAATGAGGTCATTCTTCCCCTTATTTATTTTTCTTTTCTTTTTCTGCGGTTAAAAGAGGAGGAACTGCTGTCTTTGAAGATCACATCCACGCCAAGTGGTGAACACAGAATTGATTCTGGGCACTGGTCTGAATGTCTGCATCGTTGAGTCCTCATCTCACTGAGGATAACTGAGAATGCCAGCTCTGTCCTCTTTTTCCTTATATGTGAGGTGGAGGTGTGGTCTGTGTAGAGTCCCTTACAGACTGAAACTCAGATCAGAGCATGCCAACATTGTGGAAGGAGACAGTTTGCAAGGCTCAGCTCCCGACAGGTGCAGACTGCAGAGCCACTTGAAGAAGATTGACAGCTCATTTTGATGTATCACCCACCAGCCTCACTATGGCTAGGCTCCTTTTATTTACTCTGTGACCTATGGTGATGTTCTTTTGGTCATAGCAGATACTTTGGTAGCCAACAGCCTGGTTTTAAGGTCTAAAGGCCCAAGTTTGAGCTTGGGAACTGGAAGTTAATCAAACATTTTGTTCTGGTTCTAGAAGCACCCATGCCTAGCATTAAGTCTCTCTAAAAAAATAGCACTTGGTTAAACAGCCGAGGCTGGCCTCAAACCCTCCAAGTAATCAAGATTGGCCTTGAACCCTCAGCCTCCCAGTACTGGGATAATACATGTGTACCAGCTGTGGCATTAGTTCCTGTTTTGATGGGTGTCCTGCCTGGGGCCTGGGGCTGGGAGGTACAGGAGTGGCAGGAAGTTTAGCTCAGAAGTGTGCCCATCAGTGGAGAACTATTTAAAGACTTCTGTTTATGAGTGTCTGTGATCTGAGAATGGGGTTAAAGCACCTCACTCCCAGGGCTGTGGTAGGGTGAAGTGGTTAACATATAAAGGGCTCAGCCTGGCATGTGGTCAGCACTGGGTCAAGTCATCAGTCACCTGTGAGGTCATTGCCACCTGATTGGTTGGAAGAGGCTTTTCAGTCCTTCTGGGTCCCTCCCCCTGTGATGTTCAGCTAGGCGTCAGCATTCAGAATGAAGGCATTTGAGAGGTCTCCCCCAGGAGGCTGGCACTGCCCTACACCCCATCCCAGGAGCTGGTACTTACAAAGTCATCTGACCACCGCTCGTCTTCCTCTGCAGGGCTGTCTGTAACAGGAGAGGCACACAAGCAAACAACATGAGTCCAACTGGCCAGCTCTAGCTGACCTGCAGGCACCAACGCTGCCTGCTCTTCTCTGGGCTTTCGAGTACGTCTACTTGGCCTTGAACAGTTATGCTGGCCATATTGTCATTCTCCTTTGATCTCTTAGAAAGTTTAAATCTCAAAGCATGATGAGAAGTCCTGTAGGAGCAGAGCAATGGGGGCCTTTACCAAGGCCTGCCTGCCTTTGTCAAGAGACATTACTGGAATATTATACTTGATAAACTCCATGACTGTCAGGTCCAAAGGGTACCCCACTCCCCTCCAAAAGGGCAGCCTTACTAACTCAGTCCAAAATTGAGTCTAGGCCCAGCTCAAACTGGACTCTGGGAGGATTTCTGGTGTTTAGAGAAAAGCCATCATTCCTCAAGAACTTGTGAAACTGTCCCATGCGCTCAAAGGAGTCATTCCCTTATCTTTGTCAAAGGGACAATGGCTCCCCGTTAATGTGTACTTGAGGCTGTTTATCAAAGCCCGTGCTGGCTTCCAGGCTCCAACGTTCCCTATTCAGGTACTTGATATACATTTCAAAGCCTCTTTCCCTTCCTCCCGGCCCTTCTTACCTCAGATCTCCACTCTCCGTGTATCCCCAACACTAACCTGTTCTCACTACCCTCACCTCTCTGTCTCTCTGTCTCTTTCTTTCTCTCTCTCTGTCTCTGTCTCTCTGTCTCTTTCTTTCTCTCTCTCTCTCTCTCTCTCTCTCTCTCTCTCTCACACACACACACACACACACACACACTATCCTCTCTCCTGCAATTTTTGTCCCATCTCTCACAGATAGCTCTGGCCACGACCACGTCTGCTTTTCTCTCTGCTTCGGCCACTGTGTATTGTGTATTTTCTTTCTTATGCACAACAAAACCCTTTCCCTGAGCCATACACGGAGGGTTGTGTTGGCAGTTTCTTTACTCCATTGCTTTGCAGACAATGAGTAAAAGCAATTTGGAAAGGCAAGGAGTCCTAATCACAGTCGGTTAGTTGTTGAGGGCAGTCAGGGGAGGGACCAAAGCAGAGGCCAGGGAGGAACACAGCTTACAGACTTGCTCCCCAGGGCTCACTCAGCTTGCTTCCTTAGACCTAGGACCACCTGCCCACGGTGGCTCTGCCTACAGTATTCTGATCCCTCCTATAGCAATCATTAATTTAGAGACTGACCCACAGACATGCTCATAGGCCAGTCTGATGGAGGCGATTCCTCAGTAAAGGCCCCTTCTTCCCATGTATTTCTGGCTTGTGTCAAATTGACAGAAACTCCACAGAGCAGCCCTGAAAATTGACAGTCAGGATTTAGTGTGGGGACTAAGGAAGTAACCAGGGTGAAACTGTCTGGGAGAGGTGTTTGAAGTCACTTAATACCTCAGGAACTCCCTTTGCCTGTGTGTACATTCATCCCTCCACAGGATTGTCACCGGGCCCATGGTCTTGGCTCACTCATGACTTTGCTGTGCGACTTTGGACAGTCTTTTGTCTCTCCGGCTCTACTTATCTTGTAAGCTTAGATTGAGTGATATTTCAGTCCTTTCCAAATTTTAAAAATACCCTGAGCCCAAGCTGTGTTTCTGTGTTCTTAGTTCTGTGTGAAGCACCGGCAGGGACTAGCATGCTCTCTCTAGGGCAGTCTAGCAGGTTCCACCAGGGTGAAGGTAAACAGGAGTACTGAGCAGAGTGATGCTGCCTCCACTCAGCAGCATCAAGACCCAAAGACACAAGGACACCCAGTACAGGGCACAAGCAGTGTTAGAGCTCATTTCTTGGGGGACAAAAGGCGGCTGTGCAGACTCTGGGCTTCTGGGGCAGGCTGTACCTCAGAGCCCCTCCCATTCTCTCCACTGTCCTCTCCTTCCTTCCTTTTAAACATAGAGTCACATGATTTTATGATTACCTGTTAGGATATACATGCCTGTATATACATGTGGGTGCCAGAGGCAGCCGTCAGGGATTGATCTTTGCCCAAGTTTTAAGAACAGGGTCTCACTGAACCTGGCCCTCACTGGCCAGGCGCTCATACCTATGCCCAGCATTCAGGTGGCTATTCAGGATTTGAACTCAGGTCCTTTTGTTTTCAAAGCAAGCACTTGTATCCCTTGGGGCATCTCATTGGGCCTAACAGAGTTATTTTTTTTTAAATAAAAGTTATTTTCAATGGATACATAAAAACATAAAAAGTAATAATAGGGGCTGGAGAGATGGCTCAGCGGTTGAGAGCACCGTCTGCTCTTCCAGGGGACCCGGGTTCGATTCCCAGCACCCACATGGCAGCTAACAACTGTCTGTAGTTCCAGTTCCAGGCAAACACCAAGGCAAATAAATAAATGAATAATAAATAAATAAAGTTTAAAAAAAAGTAATAATAATAAAAAAGGGCTGGAGAGATGGCTCAGTGGTTAAGAGCACTGACTGTTCTTCCAGAGGACCAGGATTCAATTCCTAGCACCCACATGGAAGCTTACAACTGTCTGTAGTTCCAGTTCCAGGCAAACACCAAGTTAAAAAAAAAAAAAAAAAAAAAAAAAAAAAAAAAAAAAAAAAAAAAAAAAAAAAAAAAAAAAAAAAAAAAAAAAAAAAAAAAAAAAAAAAAAAAAAAAAAAAAAAAAAAAAAAAAAAAAAAAAAAAAAAAAAAAAACCAACATAAGAAGTATACAGCTCAATAGGTTAATATGTGGTATTTCAGTACACACATCATTGTATATGGTTTAAAGCAGGGTAAACACACCTGTCTCTTCACACAGGAATTTGAGCACCTCTCTTTAGTGATTGGAACTCATTGTACATTGTTCTCTCTCACCATCTGTGAAATAGCACTCTGAGATGTCATGCTTCTACTGAACCCACTACCCAGCCTCCTTTACCACATCATTGCCAGCTTGAGGTAACCGCCCCTCTGATGGTCAGCGGCTCGGTTCTGTTTGGAGACCTACCATGATGGACTTTATGTGCAGTGTGAGAATGTGCCAGATTTCTGTTTCTATGCCTGACTTTTTTCACTTGGTATAGTGACCTTCCAACTCCACTCAGGTTACAAATGACAGGATTCCATTGTCTTAATGACTGAATAGTATTCCACTGTGTGTGGGCAACACATTGTGGTGATATATTTTATGTTTAATAAAATCAGTCTGGAATATCAGAGAACAGATCCACCCACAGTCAAGCCAGGAGGGTCAGAGAGTGGTAACTCATGCCTTTAATCCCAGCACCGGGAAAGACCAAGTGGTGACCTATGCCTTTAACCTCATAACTCTAGAGACAGAGATCTTCTTGTGCTTCGATGAGTCCAAGGTCTAACTACCAAACAGTAGTAGCTCACACCTTTAGTTGTAACTCTAGAATTATGATTCAGAGTTGAGTCTGAAAGTAGAACAACTGGATGAAGAAGATATTTAAGGAGGCAGAGGCAGGCGGTGTGTGGTACTCTGTAGAAGTGATGAGCCAGGCTGAGGATTTTGGAAGATAGCTGGTGATAATTGACTGTGGTCTGTTTCCTGTCTCTAATAGTCCAGCTTTTCCCCGATATCTTGCTTTGAGTTTTCATTTAATAACAACTGGAATTCGCTACATGCTCCTTATCTACACGTCAGCACAGAGACCCAGGCTGTCTCATGTCTGGCTCAGCAGTAAATACAGGAGCATAGATGTCTCTTGGGCATATGATTGCCTTTCCTTTGGCCGTTCTCCCTGTGGTGGGGTGCGGGATCACAGGGAAGGTCTAGTTTAATTCTTTGGGGGGAACCTCTACTTTTGCATCTTTGCTCAGTCCCCTCCTTGCATGCCATCAGTGGAGACAGGATTAGTATTAGGCAAGCCTCTGTGATTGGAGAGGGGTGTCTCCCGAGAGTCCCCAGAGATCAGGGACAGGGTGCAAGAAGAGAAGCCTTGAAGAACTGATTCCTCAGAGGTCTGTGGAGTGACCAGAGGGTTTCAGCAGTGACCCCTAAAACCTGAGGCTCTTCCTTTGGAGGTGTTCTTTATCTGCAAATCTAAGACAGATTCCCCCACCCTACCCCGTGTCTGTCTATGTGTCTATCTGTCTGTCTCTGTCTCTTTATGTAGTCTTTGAGTTCCTTGGACATTCCCTGTGTTGAGAAGCTTTGAGGATGGTTTCTGAGCATGTGCAGGCAGTTGAATAGCTCAGTGGGAACCCCAAGATACAGGGGCACAACTGAGGTGGGGGAGGGCAGGACAAGGAAGGACACAATTCCCATGGTGATGCTGGCTTTGGCGAAGGGATAGTTTCCAGGGAAGGGGAAGAGGCAGAGCTGGGGTGAGAGCAGGCCCTGTTGGCAATGTGCGCAGGACTGATTCCTAAGACTGGAAACTTGGATGGATTTGGATTAAAGCAGCTCTGTTTCCCTTTACTATGTGGGAGTTCTTGCCAATTCTGACTCAGTAGTTGTGTGGCAGGGTTGAGTTTATCTCCAACAAGCCCCCAGCTGACTGCTGCCACCACACTAGGGATCAGACTGCAGAGCAAGCTACATTCTTGTGCTCCAAGAGACACTGATGTACTGATGTCAAGGCTACATGGAGGGCCTAGGCTATAGCTCAGTGAAAAGCACTTGCCTAGTATATCTCAGGGCCCTGGCTTTGAGCACCAGCACTGTATAAGAAAAGACTAAATGGAGTCTTTGAGGTCAAGGAGAACACTTTTGGTCGTCCAGCAGATGGGAAGACTCCTAAAGCCAGGGAATGCCAGACAGGCTTTGTTGTAGTGTCAGGGCCCCAGGTCCAAAATCTGACAGATCTCCAAGTTAGGATTTTATCCCAGCTCCTGAAGCCCTGGCCAGTGGAAATTATCGAGGCCACTAGGGTTCTGACATCAAGCTCCATCAAAATAGGTTCTCCATCTTTGACCCCTCCCCTCTTGTTCTCCCTCTCTCCACCCTGCCAAAGGTGCTCCTCAGTGCCATCCCCTTCTCTCATTCTCTCTCTCTCTCTCTCTCTCTCTCTCTCTCTCTCTCTCTCCATAAAAATAAAGTCTCTCCATGTGGGCTCAGTCTATGTGTCTCCATGGCCACTGCTCACCACACTTGCATGGGGCAAAGGGCCCCCCCTCCATCGCCATCCATCACTGTACAGGGTATGTGCGTTATCACAACATAACACTCCATTCCTAATGGTTAGGATGAAATAAAGGATGATGCCCATAGTTACATAGCCAGTTAGTGGCTGGATGTGAGAGGACTGTCATTGGGCCCTGTGACTGTACTCTGGTGAGCCATGGAGAGTCCAGTGGGGCTGTGAAATGAAGAGAATCGTGTTAGGGCTCACTTCTCTGATGGAGGATGAGAATTAGAAATGAACTAGGAGTTGAGGGCCACTTAGAAGCTCTGTGCAAAGACAAGCAAGAAATGAAGTTGGGGTTGAGCTGTATCCATGGTAACAGACAGGAAAGATATTTGAAGGCTGAAATCAGTGGGATTCAGATGGAGATTGGCTTCTTCTATAAAGGTAAAGGAAGAGTAGGAGCTGACAATGAACCTCATGACGTGGTTTAGGCAAAAGGATGAAAATATGGCAGATGTTCTCTGCCTTTCACCAAAGAAGAAAACAGAGAAGGAGGAGGCCAAGGGGAAGAAAATGGGCAAACAACAGGGGGGAGAGGTGTCTCTCTGTAGTTGGTTAGGTTTCTGAGAGCCAGCTGAGATACAACATCTGCATCTGTCATCTCTAATGCTGCTGGCTCATCTACAAGGGGCAGGTATGCTTGTACATTTGTCCCCTAGCACTTGAATTAGATGTCATCTCCCCAGAGAGACCTTCCCAGACTGCCTGTGTTGTCCCTCACTTACCATGATCTTTTGACACTGCACCCTGCCAGTTTCTTCCTATTTTACACAGTAACCATTATGCTTAGGAACTTATTTTTAAAATGTGTGTGTGCGTTCATGCTTGTGGACATGGATGTGTGTGAAGACAATCTTGAATGTCATTCTTGGCCTCACCTTGTCTGAGATGGGGTCTCTTGATCATTTCTGTGCATGCTAAGCTAGTTGGTCCACTGGAATTCTCCTGTTTCTGCCTTCCATCTTGCCACATCTTGCCACGAGAGTGCTGGGATTACATGTTGCTACATCACTCAGCCTTGTGTGGTTTCTGGGGATTCAAACTCAGATCCTTATACTTTACCTACCACCATGCAGGAAAATTCATGACATATTTGTTGGGTAGGTCAAAACACTTGGAGGTGTTTGTTTTATAGAATATACTGTTCAAATGATATCACATCTGAGTTGATGTCTTTGATTCTACTTTGAATCAAAGCTTGTACCAAGTGGCCATTAGGAGACATAGGAGAGCCCTACCCCAGTCAGGGCTGCCCATCCCTTAGGGGTCAGATAGGCTTTGAAAACCATCATGGGAGGTGGCCTCACTTCTGAGGGTATTTCTGGTGGGAGTTGGGATAAGTCCAGGCTGGATGCTGGACTGAATCACCCCTAGTGCTCTTCTTAAACACAAAAATTCATCTTTCCATGATTTTTCCATCATACCTGTTTGGATATGGAAAAGGTCAGAGTTGTTCTCTTTTTCCATCTTTGAAAAGAAGAATGATCTGTTCACATTTAGCTAACCTTGGGAACAGGTTTCCTTAACTTATGAATTAGGTAGATATTTAAATCCCTGAACAAAATCCCTATTTTTTAGTTCCAAGCTGCAAGGAATCCATGGCTATCTGTCTGAACTTGCTGAATGCTTGATCAAGTGAGGTTCTATTTATTCTAGGCAAAGGTGTTAAATATTTGACTGTGATTATATATCTACCCACCTCTAGATTAGTCTTCTTGCAGTCAAAGTTGATTCTAGTTAAATGGAACTGTGTATTAGCAGGTGTATGAGAAATTCAGAGTTTGATCCTGAGTCCCATTCCTGGGGATCTCTCCCCCCACTCTTGACAGAGTCTCTCATTGGGAACGGTTTCCCAGCAAGACCCAGGGATTGGCCTGTCTCCACAGCCCCAGTGCTGGATTACAGGTGAATGCTACCAGGCACAGCTTCTGTTTGTCTGTTTTGTTTTGTTGAGACAGGGTTCCTTTGTGTAGCCTTGGCTGTCCTAGAACTAGCTCTGTAGACCAGGCTGGCCTCCACCTCTGCTGCCTCTGTCTTGTGCTGGATTTAAAGGCGTGCACCACTGTGACCCGGATCAGCTTCCTGTGCAGTTTCTGGGGGTCAAATTTAGGTCTTCATACTGTCGTATCAAGGCCTTTACTGACTGAGCCATCTCGATGATTTCTTAAATAGCCTTTATGCAGGATAGGCATAGATCTTGCATATGCCAGGCTGCATAGATACATGAGTAGATGCATGGATAGTCACGTAAATGGATGGGTGAGTGGGTGAATATATGGATAGCTGAGTGAGCAGATGAATGCATGGGTGGGTAGGTGGATGGGTGACTGGATGGATGAGTGGAGTACATTTTCACTGTAGTCAAAGGCCTCATTGATATGGTCATTCTTAAAATTAGGCTGAGACTCCTTTGTTTTAAAATAAGTACAACTCATTTACTTCCTCAAGAAATAAATATGAACATTAGACAAAAGCGAGCTAATGTACTCTTACCTAATGCATAGTCCCTTCGAGGTACACTTGGAGGACCTTTGACTTTTAGCCTGTAAATGAGAACCAATAGAACAAGGGTCAGTGGGCAGGACAGCGGCTGTCAAGGCTCACAGCATCAGCCAACACAGGCGTAAGAGATAAATAACTCCTAGACTATCTTCTGGCCCCTCACACCAATAATTCAGTGTATTGAAATTTAATGAAGCCAGTATTCTCCACAGTACACTGGGGGCCTGTGATTGGCCCAAGCCAGGCTGAGCCGCGGAAGGGCTTTGTGAGGCCCAAAGACCAGTTAACATTACAGCTGATGACTGGAGGAAGGTCAGTGCTCACTGGCTGATGGGAGAGTAAGAGAAGATGAGCTGTATCTTAATGGTTCGCAAATGCTTTTTTAAAAGGGGCAAAATCATCAATAATAAGTACTTTGCTCGTAGGTTGAACAAAAGTCGTTTTGCACTATTTGAGAACATGGCAAACAAGGCCTAGGCTAGCAAAGCACTTGCCTAGCAGATATAAGGACCTAAGGTTCAATTCCCAACATTAGAAAAAACAAAAAACAACAAAAACCCATAACAAATAGGCAAGAATCATTTCAAGATGGAAGGTTTATGGTAAATTACTAATTAATAATAACTACCCATTTTACTTAAGAGGGATATCCTTAATGAAATTTAAAGAACACACAGATAAAACATATCCAGTAGCCTTTAAGTACTAAAATATTATTTCCTTTTATAGAAGCAGTATATATGGTAATAATGAAATATAATTCATTTCTTTTTTAAAAATCAAGTTAGGAATTCATATTTTATTTTAGAAATACACAAAACCCCTCACAAACCAAATTGTAGATTACCAAAATAACTGAACTTGTCTTTGTATAGGAATCCTGCCTTTTCCATCACAGGCTCTTCTGTCTATTTTTGCATCTCATTTTCATCATACGCTAACAATCCTCATCAAAATAAACTTGTCATGAAGTCTAGAAAGAGATTGTCAAAGGGCTTTCCGGGTAGAACAACAGAAACAAAAGGGGACTTGAATTCCAGGGACAGCAACATTTCAAGACACTCAGGCCAGCTACTACCCACTACCATCCACTACTCCCAAGAGGAAATGTTCTAACAGCTCATCTCTCCTTGGAATAAAGGACTACCTTAAGAGTGGCTCAGTGACTGGAGAGGTTAGTCAGCAAGTGCTTGCTTACAAGTGTGAGGAGGCCTGTTTGGGTCCCCAGCACTCACCTACATAAAAGCTGGGCATGGTGGTACCTGCCTATAAATCTAGCACTGATGGCCACAGGAGGTTCAGGTAGGTCTTTGACCAACAAGTCTAGCTGAATTGATGAGCTGCAGTTCAGTGAGAGATCCAATCTCAGAAAACTAAAGTGGGGTGGAGAGATGGCTCAGCAGTTAAGAGCACTGAATGTTCTTCCGGAGGACCTGAGTTCGATTCCCAGCATCCACATGGCAGCTAACAACTATCTGCAATTCCAAGATCTGACACCCGTACACAGTTGTACATGCAGGCGAAACACCAATTCACATAAAAAAGTAAATATTAAAAAAAAGAAAAGATAAATGTTTAAATAAAACTAAGGTGGAGAGTGGTAGAGGAATGAGGAATTCTGGTCTCTACACACATGCACACAAACATGCATATGTACACATGCAACACACACACACACACATACACACACACATGGAAAAGTACTCTGGAGATAGTAGGCAGAATGTTTGAAATAGAAACTATCAGGGACATTTGCTGCTCTGTGACTGCTGTCATATGACTGAACATGGGAGAGAAACCTCACACCACAGAGAACATCAGAGTTGCAATCTAGGGCAACCCACAATTGCTAGTGACTCTGACCATGACTAGTGTGGAGAATGAGATTCCATGGTAGAAAGGATAAACAGAAATGATCACACACCTCTGCCAGGCCCTGGACAGAGCCTAAAGACAGACTGTCCTCCTCTACAGGATGACCTACCCCTTCCCCTCACAGAGGACCACGGCCACTACCTGCCAATTCCCATGGGTGCTGAGGCTCCTTCCTGTACATGTTGCATTCTAAAAACACCAGTCAAAATGAACAAGAATGAATACACTTTTCTACAGACATGGAGAAATGAACTGTCCTATGCTGCTGTTGGCACACAATTGAGGGACGGAAATTTGGTAATTTCATTTAAACTCTTATTTCAAGAATTTAGATTAATGGAGTACTTGATGAATGAAAAGACCCTCATTGAAGTATTATCTGTGACAACTAAATAGAAAGCGCTAGAGATTTTGACTAACATGAAACTATCTCTCTAAAAGAATGTTACCAGTCAAAACTCACAGCCTTCCTGTAAACAGTCCCGCCAATCTATAGTCGGTTTGTTTAATTGTAATACTGTTACAATAGATGACTAGGCAGCACTTACAAAACGTATGAGTATTTTTATATTAATAAAAAGGTCTGTGTAATGGGGCTGGAGAGATGGCTCAGCGGTTAAGAGCACCGTCTGCTCTTCCAGAGGACCCGGGTTCAATTCCCAGCACCCACATGGCAGCTAACAACTGTCTGTAGTTCCAGTTCCAGGCAAACACCAAGGCAAATAAATAAGTAAATAAATAAAGTTTAAAAAAAAAAAGAGGTCTGTGTAAATAAAATCAACAGCACAGGCAGAGAGAAGGGTATATGTAGCATGATGCTGCTTGGGAGCATCATGTCTGTGTGTGGGCATGTGCAGTGTTGAGTGTACATGCCTGCAAACACATATACAGATAGGCATGCATACATGATGATTCACCCAGGATGATGCCTGTTTTAGATGAGTGGGTTAGTGGAAGAATCTGAGGAAGTGAGCATTCCTGATGTTTTAAATTTTTTGATTTTTTTTTCATGGTGAATCAGTACTAGGTTAATTAAAAGAATAAGTATTTTTTTTCAAATATATATTCATATTTTATTAAAATGCCTAAATTACACACACATATATATCTTTTTGTATTTTATGAGAACTTATAGAGCATCAACATCTAAACACTATTTACATTTTAATTATTTCCTGCTCTTACATAGTACCCTTTTGCCAACATATATTCTTCTCCTTTCCCACTAAATCTTTGGAAAGCTTAGTATCTATGCTGTATATGACATGCTGACTCAAAGTTTCTCTCTCACACATTTCTAGAGACCTTCTCTGCTATTCCCCAGTACCACCCATTCTCATCTTTATATTCTGATTTTTGCCATTAGTAATCTAGCTCCAATTTGTAGATTGCAACTTTATTTTAGCTAAATCCCTACCTGTTAAATCTTGTTCTTACCTTATTTACAAATATTTTCTTGTTGACTTAGAGCAGAGAAGGGCAAGAGGAACAAAATTCAAATATCTATTTCCCACTATCATATAGTTGCTGAATTTATATTACTTCTTTCTCTCATACTTGGCTTTCTTTTTTAAAAAAATGCAATATAAACAAAAATAATAAATTACTTCAAAAGGAAGAAAATTCTTAGAAGACAAAGGTAGAGTCTTGTGTTTATTACTGTTCATGGTGTTAATAAAATTGAATTTTGCCACTACAAGAAAAAAATAGTTTTAAAAACACACTATCGGGGGCTGGAGAGATGGCTCAGAGGTTAAGAGCACTGACTGTTCTTTCAGAGGTCCTGAGTTCAATTCCAAGCAACTACATGGTGGCTCACATCCATCTATGATGACATCTGATACCTTCTTCTGTATACTGTGTACATAATAAATAAATCTTTAAAAAAAAAAACCCAACACACTATCATAGTGAATAGCCATCATGTACACACAGAGGTAAAATACTGACTAGTCCTCAGACATTGGGAAGGTCCTGAGGATCTGACCAGGCAGACTTAGCTCAGAGGTTACTGTAAAGCCTGGACTTCATGAGTTAGTGTCTAGAGAATAGTTGGGCATAGGGATTCTTGGTTGCCTATGTATCACTTCTCAGGGCATGCTCTTTCTTTGGTAACCTGTTTTTGTAAATAAGTAAATTTAAAGATTAAATACTAGGCAGAGTGCGATAGCAAATGCCTATAATCCTAGCACTTAACAGAGGAGGCAGAGTCAAGTATCTCTCTGTGAATCTGAGGCCAGGCCTGACTACATAGCCAGTCCAAAGCTATCCAAGGCTACATAGTGAGAGCCCATCTCAAAAGACAAAATGAAATACTACTTCTCTTTTCATTTTGATTTAGTGCTAGAAGCAAGGAGTGTGTATAATTTCTGTGTGGTGTTTGTTAGCTGCCATGTGGGTGCTGGGAGTCGAACCCGGGTCCTCTGGAAGAGCAGACGGTGCTCTTAACCGCTGAGCCATATCTCCAGCCCCTCTCTGTGTGGTGTTTGTGTGTGTGTGTGTGTGTGTATGTGTGCACATACACGTTCGAGTGCAATGGAGTACTACTCAGCTGTGAAAAAAAAAATGACATCCTGAAATTTGCAGGCAAATAGATGGAACCTGAAAAAATCATCCTGAGTGAGGTAATACTGACCCAGAAAGATAAACATGGTATGTACTCACTCATAAGTAGATTTTAGACGTAAAGCAAAGGATAACTAAGCTACAATCCACAACCCTTGAGCAAGCTAGGTAACAAGGAGGAACCTAAGAGATACATCCCTGAATCCCCCAGGGAAGGGGAAGTAGCTAAGATCTCCTGAGTCAATTGGGACCATAGGGGAGGTAGGAAGAGGAGAGAATGGGATGATTGAGTTGGGGAGGGACAGAGAGGGAGAACAACAAAAAGAGGTATCTGATAGAGGGAGCCATTGTGGGGCTAGGGAGAAACCTGGTGCTAGGGAAATACCCAAGAACACACAAAGATGCCCCAGGCTAAGAATCCAGGCAATAGTGGAGAGGTTACCTAAACTGTCCTTACACTATAACCAAATGGATGACCACCCTAATTGTCATTACAGAACCTTCATCCAGCAACTTTTGGAAGCAGATGCCCAGATTCATAAGCAAGCACTGAGCTGAGCTCCCAGTCTGCTGAAGAGGGGGAGGAGGGATTATATGAACAAAGGGCTCAAGATCATGATGAGAAAACCCTCAGAGAGAGCTGGCCTGAGCTGCTGGGAGCTCAATGACTCTGAAAGGACAGCTTGGGAACCTGCATGAGACTAAACTAGGCGCTCTGAATGTGGACAGCCGGAGAATGACATGGACAGTTTGTGGGGCCTCTGGCACTGAGACCAAAATGTATTGCTAAAGCATGAACTGGCTTCTTGAAGCCCATTCCCTATAGAGGGATGCTTTGTTGAGCCTTGATACTGGAGGGAGGGCTTGGTCTTACCTCAACTGGATATGCCAGATTGAATTGACTCAACATGGGAGTCCTTACCGTTTCTGAGGAATGGATGCGGGGAGTAAGGTGGGGGGAAGCTGGGGGAGGACTGAGAAGAAAGGAGGAAGGGGGAACAGTGACGGGTATGTTAAAAAAAATTTAATAAAAAAAAGTGTGTGTGTGTGTGTGTGTGTGTGTGTGTGTGCACGCGCACGCGCTTAAAGATCGAATCCAGGGTCTTATGCATGCTAGGACCCTGCAAGTACTAAGACTGTGTCCCTACCCCCAGCGTAACTTCTGCTGTCTTTTTGTTTTGTTTTGTTTTTTAAAGTAAGGAGTTTTGGTGCACACAGAAATCCAGGATTCTGGCTTTGCTTCTTCCAGAGTTCATCAAAACATGATTTTGAGGCAGCAAAAACAGAAATCAAAAAGGAGGCATCACAAAAAAGCAAGGCATCCTTCCCCAGCGGCACCTAGACGAGGCGGAACAAGAGAAGGCAGCCAGGCCAAGTCTCTGAGTTCTTACTGGCTTCTCCAGGTTCATCCCTGGGCCTCAGCTCACGAGCATCCAAGCAGTTTTCCTGCTAGGTGCCTTGAGTGGGCCCAGCATGGTGATGCAAAGTTGTAAATCCCCAAGTTCCAGTTCATTCGCTTTCCTGTTCCACAATGTGGACCTAACATGGCTTCCTGGCTCCGGTAAAATGGGCAAAGGCAACATGGTCTCACTCAGTGATGGAGAACTTTGTTCTCCACTGACTTCTTTCATATAAATAATAGAGACTAACTTACTTTTTTATTTTGTCCATTATTCCACCTTCGTTGTTCTTAATATCATGGACCATCTTTTGAAGCTGTCTATAAAACAAAATCACAAACATAAAATATTAGCATCTAGGTTGATTTTTGCAGTACAATTTTATCTTGATTAACAAAGGCACTGGTCCTATTTGGAGCACAGCCTACAGCCAGGGCAACTTTGTCATTCCTAATAGGTATTTTAAAAATCACTAACATAAATAGTGACCCTGGGCACTGTAACTCGAATGGCAGAAGCTGGAGATTCCACTTGGTAGTAAGACAAATGTCTTGTAAATACAATGTTCCATACCTATCACTGGATAAAGAATTCTGGGTATGGAAATGTAACTCAGTAGTAGAGTACTTACCTAGTGTGACAAATGGCTTTATGTCAATGTGAAACATGCTGGAATCCCCGGGAAGAGGGAGCCTCGGAAAAGGTCCCCACTGCGCTGACCTCTGGGCAAGCCTGGGGGGGGGGTGTTTTCTTGATTGACAGTTGATGTGGGAGGGTCCAGCTCACTGTGGCTGGTGGTCCTGGGGGCTCTAAGAAAGCAGGCTAAACAAGCCAAGAGGAGCAAGCCAGTAAGCAGCATTTCTCCACGGCCTTTGCTTTAGTGCCTGCCTTGAGCTCCCGCTCTGACTTCCTTCCTGATGGAGGGTGACCTATGGCTATTCTAAGTTAAAACATATTTATTTTAAAAAGTGGGAGAAAGGGGGCTGAAGAAGATGGCTCAGCGGTTAAGATCACTGCTGCTCATCTAGAGGACCCAGGTTCAATTCCCAGCACCCACATGGCAGCTCACAATTGTCTGTAACTTCAAGATCTGGCACCCTCATAGACATGCTGGCAAAACACTAGTGCACGTAAAATAATAAAAATATAAAAAAAAGTGGGAGAAAAAGTCAATTCAGAAATTTTACATACTACCTTATTCCAACTCTGTTTATGACATTGTAAAAAAAGGACATTGTGGAGATGGTTAAAAAAAAAAATCAATGGCATCTATAGGCTTGGAGGTTGGAAAAGGTGAAGCAGACAAGAAACATCTATAAACTTCTGTGGTAGCAGATCCAGGAGGTACAAGTGACTGTATAAATGATGCTATGGAAGGAACTATGGAAACAATACTAAAAATGGCCCCTAGTAATCTGCACTAGTAACATTCCATTGAATAGATGTCCAAGCTTTCATGGCTAATACATACAAGCATCTAATTTATAAATGTTTTTTAAAAGATTTATGTATTTATTATGTATACAATATACAGAAGAGGGTACCAGATATGTCATCGTAGATGGTTGTGAGCCACCATGTGGTTGCTAGAAATTGAACTCAGGACCTCTGGAAGAACAATCAGTGCTCTTAACCTCTGAGCCATCTCTCCAGCCTCCTAATTTATAAATTTGAGACCATCTATGACCTTATATTTATTCTTAATATATGTATGTATATAGATGATGCCTAGTCAGTTGTATTTTTATTTCAATTGACACATAAAGGTTGAACATATTTATAGGGTTCATGTAACATTTCAACACATATATACATTGTGAAGGGTTCACATTAGGTCAGATGTTACAAATCTCAAACAGTTAACATTTCACTGTGGTAGAAACAAAATTTCCTCCTTCCTAGAATACCAGAACTTACTTGTACTATCCAACTGTAACTGACCACATTTAAGGACTAACCCCATGCCAGGAGTAGATGGCCAATACAAAATGAATTCAATCGTAATGCTTTGTCTGGGCATTTTTGTACCTTACAGGTCTTTTGGTTACTTAATATGGTTTCTAATTTTGTGTTTTATGGGATTTATGTGTGTGCAACTTTGTGTCTGTATATGTTGCTTGTGCTTTTTCTTCTGTTTTTCTATTTGTTTGGTTTGCTTATGCAGGTTTTTATTCTATTTCTTTTCTTCCTTTTTTATGCCGTTTTCTGCAAGAGAGAAAGAAAGGGTATGTGCTGGTGGCCATGCCAGAGGAAGAGTAGTTGGCAGTTGGCTTCCGGGTGTCAGCCCACTGGGAGGCTGATCCCTGCTGGGTCTTTTTCTCCTTCTGTGCCTTCACGTTTCACATGCATGCTGCTGCTGTCTTTCTCTGGTGTCTGGCATGGTGTGAATGGGTGTGGGGAGATCCCCACTGCCCACAATATAGTGTGTTTATCTCATGGGAACATCCCATTCTACTGGGCATTTTTACTCAGTAATTATTATGAATTATTATGAAGATTATTTTTTATAAGCTGTAATGTCTAATTGATAATAATAATGTTAGCTTAAAAAGAATTTTGATGGGGGCTGGAGAGATGGCTCAGCAGTTAAGAGCGCTGACTGTTCTTCTGGAGGACCTGAGTTTGATTCCCAGCATCCACATGGCAGCTAACAACTGTCTGTAATTCCAAGATCTGATGCACTTACATAGTTATGTATGCAGGCAAAACACCAATTCACATAAAAATAACAAAAATAAATATCTTTTAAAAAATAGTTTTGATGATTAAAAATAAAACAAGGAAGTGTCACAAACTAGAACATTTAAGTTTCTATTGAGGAACCACATAGATTGTAGTTTAGGTTAATAATTAAGAAAAACAACTGAATTCCAGAAGCCCAGATAGCTTAAATTCTTTTAATCTTCATGTTGGAAGATGTTTTTACAGGTTTCAGAGTGTATTATAGTTGAAACGAAGCCTGAAAATAAACTAAAGTTAGACTAAGATGTTTTTGTGAATAGCTTTGAGGTTAAAAAACCTGAGAAGACAATCTAAAGTTTTAGAGAGGTACATAGTTGAGTAAGAAACTCTTTAAGGTCAGGGAACAAGAACAAGAAGCCTAATCATCATCAGCTGGCTCACCTCTCTTGCTTGGATTAGTTGACGATTAAAGGTGATGATTAAGTCCTTGTACCCAATTTTGCCCTCCATCTCCTGACGTAAGAGACTGTGCACCCTAAAGTAGATTTAAAATAGAGCTGACTAATTGTCTTCATGTATGATTCTTCATAAGTTTACCTTTCAAGATAAAAAAAATAAAGCAATTCTGGGGCTGGAGAGATGTCTCAGAGGTTGAGAGCATTGATTGTTCTTCCTGAGGTCCTGAGTTCAATTCCCAGCAACCATATGGTGGCTCACAACCATCTGTACTGAGGTCTGGTGCCCTCTTCTGTATACCATATACATAATAAATAAATAAATAAATAAATAAATAAATAAATAAATATTTTTTTAACTTTATTTATTTATTATTTATTTGCCTTGGTGTTTGCCTGGAACTGGAACTACAGACAGTTGTTAGCTGCCATGTGGGTGCTGGGAATTGAACCCGGGTCCTCTGGAAGAGCAGACGGTGCTCTTAACCGCTGAGCCATCTCTCCAGCCCCAAATAAATATTTTTTTAAAAAATAAAGCAATTCTTTCTTTGTAACTGCAATATGCAGCTTTCCAGTAGAGGACTGAAAAATACCTTCTGTTTGCTCATACTCTGTTAATCTGTAACAAGTTGCTTGGATGTAAATGTGTGTGGGTTCTTGGAATGACTTTGTTTTAATCAAGTAAGGGAGATGAAAACCATGTTTTACCTGTATTCATTATAATCATTCATTTGAAAAAATAGAATTTAACCACATCGTAATTCCTATATTGTCTAAAAGCTTTTGTTGGAGTATAGAAGCTGTAGAGAGAGAATACAGTGGAAGAATACAAGGAAACGACAGAGAGTATGTGTCTTTTCCCTTATCCTGTCAGATAACATCACAGCACATGACTTTATGGTTTCTCTTTAAGCCCTGCACTGCTGGAGACTGATCTTCCAGGCAGCAAAGGGTGTAGATTTGGGTGGGTAGGGAAGATCTTGGAGGATCTGTGGGTGGGGAGACTATAATCAGAATACATTATATGAGGGAAAATCTATTTTCAATAGAAGGAGGGAATCAAAAACTGTAATTTATTATCAGTCACTGTTTCCATCCCTCTTTCTCCACTTCCTCACCCATCCCATTGTGATTTTAACAACTGAATAATATTCCACCATTTGTGTTTATCACACTTTTGTTTTTCTGTTCATTGACTGTGGGTGCATTTATTTGTTCCTATGGCTAGTGCTGCAGTCAACATGGGCATATAGCTGTCACTCAGACATACTGACATCATTTCCTTCTGCATGTCAAGTAGCAGGATTGCTGCATCATATAGTGGCTCTAGATTTTTTTTTC
>PVIH01002139.1:130633-201954 GCA_004025045.1 Sigmodon hispidus
TTTATTTATTTTGTATTTATCAAGAAAAACAGTAAAATGAATTTAAAATGCTGATAAGTTAACAATAACTATAAAGAAGATAAAAATCATAAGCATGACTTATCAAGGGTGATAATGCAAATAAGATTGCTACACATATATTTACTTTGTGTTCAGCTTTCCCTCTGAATTTTTTTTTCCATCCCTGTATATCCTTATTTAAGGTCCCTTCCCCCTCCGCCACATCAGGTCATTTTTTTCTTCTCCACAACTCCCCATCCCCTCCCTGGGCAGGCAGCAGACAGTCCTGTGGTCCCACTGACCCAATAATGCTTGGATCAGTCTCCACTCCTGGCAAATCCAGTTTTTTCGCCCCTCCTTCAAGAGTGAGTCAGGTGTTCCTATAGTTGGAGTGGGATCCGAAGGATCAGTCCAGGGTGTTTCTGATCCCAAGCTGTTCAGTGGTTGTGGTTTACGGCTTGGGCATGCTTGGCTTTTTTTCCTTGTTGTTTGTTTAGAGACCACTAATGAGTGAGTACATCCCCTGCTTATCTTTCTGAGTTTGTGATACCCTGCTCAGGAGGAGGCTCTAGATTTTTTAATTTTAGGGGGAATATCCATACTGCTTTCCATAATGCTAACTACTAAAGTATGTTCCCACCATATGTGTGTAAGAACACCCTTTGGTCCACACCCTTGTAATCAATCATATGACATTTGCTAGTAGCTATTCTAACTGGAGCGAGGTGATAGCTTATTATTGCCCTGCAAACAGAAAATGCCCAGTCAACAGCACCCCACCCCACCTACTTTCAATCCGGAGAGCTGTGGTTGCTGGAGGCCTAACTTCTTCCGCCACCTCCACTCAGCAAGTACACAGGGATGATTGTCACCTGCTGGGTGTCCCTGCACCTGGGCACAGCACAGTTCACCAGCAACACCAACCCCACACCAAATTGTCTTCCCCAAAGAGTACATGAGCAATTAATCTTATTACAACTTCTCCGCAGACAACAAGCTAAGTTTAGTAAGTGGCCTTAATTAGGCTTGGGGGTAGAATCACCCAGAGTTTTTAAAAATCATCCTGACACTTAGGCCTCACTCCAGACCACTGAACTCAGAGTCACTCATTTGCATTGATTGTGCCACTGAGGCTGAGAACCTTAGACAGCATTATCAGGGTAGGAAGGCTTTGTATACCTCCTCACCCCAGCCCTGGGGATCTGGTCTGTGAAAGCACATCACAGAAGGCCACAGATAATCTTCAGGAGATCCCTAGGTATTGGGGGTGGGTGGGCAACAAATTCTGGAAGGATGGCTTGTGGGGCACCAAGGTGAGGGGTCTTGAGGAGAACAGCCATACTTCCTTGTGGCCACTAAACAGGAGTCCAAGAAAGCTCACAGTTGACAAGATTCATGCCCCATTATCTTTTATTAAATACAGATGATTCGAAAATGGGAACATCTGCCAAAAACATATTTTTAAAAGCCTAACCAAAAAATTTAAAAGTGTGTGACTATGTGTACAAGTGTGTGTGTGTGTATGTGTGTGTGTGTGTATGTGTGTGTGTGTATGTGTGTGTGTGTGTGCTTTCCTTTCAGCGCCCATCACACTCACTAGATGAAAAGAGGACACAGCCACAGCATCTTGGCATTTTTTCCACTTCTCTTCCCAAAAAAGAACAATCGCAAAGCAATCAGATCAGAGAAAATCCCTTTGTACTGGTCTTTGGGTTAACAAAGTCTCAATGGAGTGCAAATCCTGTAAAAAATTAGATATATTCTTCCCCTTTCATGCATCTCAGCCCTGGTTCCAGTTTTTGCATCTCATGCTTCAGGAGTGTAAGGCTAGCCCTGCCTCCTGAGCTGATCTGGGCCCAAGCCTGTCCCTCCTAAGGCTGGGAGGCCCTCCACTCTGTTCTGTGAGGGCCTGTTTCTATACCTCAGACTTCAGCTTGCTATTTCCTTCCTCATGAACTTGCAGAAGCTCCCAGTTTCCACTGAACCTAGCTTGACATTCTTGTCTTGGCTGATTATTGTTGGAGCTCACCCTGCTCTCCTGTAAAAGCCTGTCATCTCAGTCATCCAGGACCCCTGTACTGATACAGATGGGGGCCTAGGGTCGTTAGCTACTTGTTTCTAAGGTTAACTTGAAGTAATATTTTCTCTGTTATCCTCTGTCTCTCTCTCTGTCTCTCTCTCTCACTTTGTGTGTGTGTGTGTGTGTGTGTGTGTGTGTGTGTGTATGTGTGTGTGTAAAGAATATAACCAGTCCCTTAACTACTTCTTACTACAAGTAAGAACAGATTTGGTGTCAAATAAAAAGTAGTTTAACAAACATCTGTCAGTCTATTGGGTTTGTAGTCTGTCTGTTTTCTTCCTCCTTTTGGATTCCAGGAACAGATTTGGTGTCAAGTAAATTCACCTGCTGGGCCATCTTTCTAGCCTTTGTTTGTTTTGAGACAGCACCACAACCTCTCTTGAGTGTTTAATATTTTTCACTCCAGAATCCTTTTTAATGTGTTACTGATCATCTTCATAGGACTTTCATTTTCAATGACAGAGGTTGAACTCAGGGGTATGTGCTTTGCTGAGCTATAGCCCCAGCCCACTTTTTATTTATTTTTTAAATTAAATTGTAATACATATTTAATTTAGAAAAAAAGTTAAACTTCCAGGAAGCCATAGAAGAGGAAGAAAATGGAGCTTGTAATCTGTGTCCTTGGATCTTCAGGCTGGAGCTTCGGAGTTCTTAGATCTCTCTGCTGTTTTGTCAGCATCACCAGTCATGTGACCAGACCAGGAAATGCCAAACATGGGGAGAGGAACAGGAAGTGTACAGCTCAACGATGGGATCATCTGGAACCTTTGGGGCCCTAGTAGGAAGTCCAGAGTAGCAAGTACACGTGGTCATGAGAGGGCTGCTGTCAAAAGTGAGGCTTATGATCTAGCGGCAGAATCAAAGCCTTAGTAGTCCACAGGCTCAAGATGAGCTGTGTCCTAGACAGCAGGAAGTGCTCAGGGACCGGTCCTGGGATGTGCCATGATTAGGTGGAGGAGAATGGAGACAGTATGGGCAGGGGACACTGGTGACGAGGAGCTCAATGAGACCTCTGTCTGCTGAGTCTGCACCCAGAATAGTGAACATACTGAAGACACAGGCATGTTGTGAGGTTTCCTCCTGGGAATTCAGGCAGATAGCATCATATTACAAATGCTGCTCTCTATAATGCAGGACAAGGATCCCTCCCCACTTCAGGGCTTGCCCAACTCCTCTGGCCTCTGCAAAATCAGAGCAAAGATACAGAAAGAAGTCAAGGATTCTCTGAGTCCTACACATCTGCTTCTTAGATAACTCATCACATCACTGGCTCCCGACCCAGCATTCTGAAACAGAATGCCATTGATTGTTCTGCATGCCGCAGACCACAGACATCCTCCAGTGGCTTCCTTCCCTGCTTTCCCCTTGATGTCTAGCCTCTTTCCCCTCAGATGGCTAGCCTCCTTCCTCTATGCTCCTTGTCTGGCCTCAACTTCCCCATGTCCACCTCCTCCAGCTTGACGTTCCTGTGGCATCACTGGTGTTATATTTAGGTTTGCGAATTCAGCACCCACAGTTGCTTTCTTCTAAACAACGTAGTGTAATCGGCAAGACATTTTGACAGTTCCTCCCATGGCAGGGTAGCCAAAGTAACCTCCTAGGGTTGAATTAGTGCCCCATCCCATTCTATAGATCCAAATACCAAGCCCAGAAAGAATGTGGTACTGTTTCACACTGACTAGCTTTGAAATCCAAGCTCCTCATTTTGTCTGTAAAGTCATAGAAGTTTAGAAATGACAGAGACCTTGGGTATGATCCTGGTCAGCCTCATCTTGCCCCAAGGGAGAGAATTAAGTTCTAGAGGGAAGTGGTAAATAATCAATCCCAGGGTTAGCTTAGTGGACAACTGATCTTTTTCTTTTGGTCGAACCCTCTCTTTGCCTTTTCCTTCTGGCTCAGGTCTCCTGCTGGGATCTATACCGCCCTATGGAAACAAGGGACCTCTTCCTTCCCGGGCCACAACCTAGAGCTCTGACTAAAGCACAAGTCCAGTAAGACAGACAGTCCTAAAGACTGACCTATCCCAGGCCAGCAGAAAGCCTTGGAGAAAAGACCAGAACAGAAGTAACCCTTGGCATTTGCTATGTGTGACACACCAGGTATTGTACATGTCACATCCTCACAACTGTTTATTGTGATAAGAACATTCTTAACATTTTTTATGTCTACAGTAGGGTAAAAAATACTTACACTGTTATGGTCCCCATTTATAGAGATTAGAACATTTAGTCTGAGAAGATGAAGAATTCATGTGATCTATCACCGGTGAGAGGTGATATACATAATGAGGTATGACTTCAAGGTGCATGATCTTTGCCCTACCTGGGTGACACAGTGATTTATTTCAACTTGGGCCCTCTTTTGAGAAGATGACCACTTTTGCCATGGGTTTCTATGGCCAGCTTCCAGTCTATCCAAGGTCAAACATTTGCTGGTGGTAAACCTGAGTTCTTAGGGCATCTCAGCCTTTAGGGAGGGGCAGAAAGAAAAGAGGAAGGGACAGAGGGCAGTGACAGAGGAAGGGAACAGGGTGGTGTTGGAGAGTAGCTGGGGATGTCATGGGGCTCTCCAGGTCTGGAACATGTTGGTGGTGTCTGAGAAGATTGCAAGAGCAGTGCCGTTACTCCATGGCCCACGCAGAGAACCTTATGAGTTTGGAGCAGAGAGCCCATGTATGCCTGACAGACCACCTCACAGCTAACAGCCACTAACCACGGAAAGCAGATCACAAATGTTTGCAGCATCCTGACCTGTCTCTAGTTTCCTGAAGACATCTGTAAATATTTGCTGCTGGTGGTTGGCACGTCTGCACTGCTGACCGGGATTATAAACAGAAGTTGGACTGGATTTGTCATAACCAAGAACAGGAAGGCTTCTACAAATATCCACTATCTTATTCCTGGTTGCATTTGCCCTGTTAGGGGCAGATTGGCTGGGGACTGTCCATACTGAGACAGATGGGCTGACCTAGAAACTGTGTTACCTTTGACCTCAAAATGTTCTTGGATTGCCAATTGACAAGACCACAGAAAGGCCATGGTCCTTCCTTGTTCTGGTTTCAGTAGCTAAGAGCCCTTGGTGCCTAGAGAGCTACAGCCTTTCTGTCCTCTGACCATGGGGACCTTGCTGCTCTAGGCTCTTAGCACCTGTGCTGCATGGAAAGGTGTAAAGAGAAAAGTTCTTCTGTAAAAAGGAAGGTTATGAAAACCAAGCTATTCTAGGTGGCTTCTGTAGCCATAGAGAGGCATGCCCTTGGGTGAGCCACACATGTTACTTAATTTTTATACAGTCACTGTTTCCCCCAGGTGCTATCTAATGAATCTTGGTGTGCCCAGCTTCTCCATTACTAGAAGAAAAAACCCACCATCTCAAAACAAACAAAAACCAAACAACAACAACACACACACAAACCAAGGTTTTGAAACCAAAGCAGGTAGGAATTTTTTATAAAAGCAGGTGGCCAAGAAGTCATTCAAACTTGCCTTCAGAAAATTCTGGAAATGTTTTTCTAGACAATGACATGCTTAAAGAATTTGAGTGTCTCATTTTTAAAAATTAACTTAATGGGAAATGAGTGGGTGATATTCACACCTCATATGATCAAAGTACATTAGATACATATATGAACACCTCATAGTGAACTCTTGTTTTAATAGTTTGCAAAATATTTATGTTAATTTATGATCAAAATGCACTATATATTATGTGTGCATGTGTGAAAATCTAATAATGAAACCCATTGTTGTGTATGGCTAATGTATGCATAATATTATTTTAAATTAAAACAAAATTTAATTGGCTCAACTGGAGAAAAAGAATCTTGCCTGCAGCTGTATAATATTGCACAGTGGCCACATGCTTGACTAGGCAGCCATTTCTGCAGCTGAACCCTGAAACATTGTGAAAAATAAAAAGCAATTTTGAAGAATGGCTTTTCCTATGTCCTGAAAACATTTGACTCACTTAAACTTTTCTTTCTGGGCTCTGAGTTAAAAACAGAGACACCAAGGAAAATCTTGTGTGTTTTGGGGTTGGGAGTAGAGGATTGAAAAGAAACATTGCAATTCTTTAAAAAGCATTTAGAAATATGAATATCTTGAATATATTTTCAAGAATACCTTTGGGATTGCAGAGAAGGCTCATTCCTTAGTTACTGTTGTATAAACAAGCAGGACCTGAGTATAATCTCTCAGAATCTATGTGTTGGAAAAAAAAGCTAGGTGCAGTGAGCATGCCTGTAATCCCAGCACTTCAGGAGGATCCCTGAGTTTGCTAGCCAACCTAACTAGCTGAATCTGAGCTCCAGGTTTAGTAAGAAACCTGTCTCACAAAATAGAGTGCAATTGAAGAAGACACTAAACCCCAGTCTCTAGCCTCCACACACATGCACACACGTTCACAGGCACTCACGCACTCAGTTATACACACTTAAATAGATACACACAGCACAACACACAAGAATACATTATACATTTAAAGAAAACCTTGAAGTAATATCTAGGTGGTCAGAGAAAACTATGACCATGCCACTTAAATAATTTATATTATCAATTTTTAAATTACATTTGTTTGTTTATCTGTGTGCACATACACAAATGTACATGTGTTCCATGGTGCCATGTGGAGATCAGAAAACAACTTGGAAATCAGTTCTCTCCTTCGATCATGTTATCCAGGAAATGGACCTCAGCTTGGCAAATTCATTTCCTGACTGAGCTGTCTCACTGACCTAAACAAAATATACACAATCCGAATTTTACCACTTACATAGTAACATTTAGTAAGCTCACAAGATCACAACCTGCTGCCACCATTCAGATACGTAGAGCAGTCAGAAACAATTTTAAAACACACTATTTCCTTCAATTTACTTTTGAAGTTTTAAATAAATAGCTTTTGTGTTAGCGTGTGTGAGAGAGAAGAGGGGGAGGAAGAGAAGGAGGAGGAAGAGGGAGAGAGAAATTGTTAAGGGAATCAAATGCAGGACCTTGCACATGCTGGGCAAGGCTCTCCCACTGAACTCACCCTCAGTAGAACTATTACTATTTTACAATCCACAACATTCACCCTAAAATAAAGCACTAAGCACATAGGTCCAAGCATCTGGGGTTGGCATGGCAACCATAAGATCTTTGAATGTGGATATGCTGTAGACCCAATACTTTGTATAATTAATACCTGCTGAAAAATAAAACCTTAGGGAGGGGAAACTGGGATCAGGCTGGAGAATTAATTAATTGATTGATTAATTGTTGTGGAATATTATTTAAACTAAGTAAAAATGTGTTACATTTGTTTATTCTATGGAATATTACCTTAACTGTCTAAAAATGTGTTGCATTTGTTTATGCCGCATTTGTTTAATGATGTAAGGATGTGTCACATTTGGTTATGCTCCATTTGTTTAATTATGTGTTGCTGTCTCACCTTGCCTGCCTAAGGCACCTGATTGACCTAATAAAAGACTGAACAGCCAATAGCTAGGCAGATAAGGGATAGGCAGGGCTAGTGGGCAAAGAAAATTAAATAAGAGAAGAAATCTAGGCTTAGGGGAAAAAGAAAAGAAGTAGAAGAACACACCCAGGGCCAGAATCCAGGCAGCTTCCAGCTGGACAGACAGACAGAGAGACAACAGGAAAGTAAGATTCATAGAAATAAAGAAAATAAAAGCCCTGAGATAAAACATAAAGAGAAACAGGTTAAAATAAGAATTAAGGTAAGACCAAGCATTCATAACCAATAAGAAGTCTCTGTGAGAGCTGGTTGGTAGCCCAATAGACTGGTACAATTAATAAAAAATAAAAAGAATAAAACTTTTACAAATCACATGTATGTAAAATTTAACTTTCTAAGAACTTAGCATTCCATTTTCTATTTTCTTTTCTTCACTATATTTTGGTTGTTTTTGTTTTGTTGAGACAAGACCTCATATACCCAAGCTGGCCTGGAATTGACTATGTAGGAACAGTCATGATGACCTTGAACTCTCTATCTGTCTCATTGTATCTATTGTTGGAGCTACAAGTATGTGGCACCATGCTTGGCTTCCCACTTCTTTTTTGAAAATAGAGCTAGAGAGATGACTCCATGGCTAAGAGCACTGGCTGCTCTAGAGGACCCAGGTTTGATTCACAACACCTATACCTATATGTGTAAGTATCTGTAGCTCCTGTTCCAAAGGATCTGACACCCTCTTCTGGCCTCTTTGGGCACTAGGCATGCACATGATGCACAGACATACATGGAGACAAAACACAGACACAGACACACACACACACACACTCATTCTTTTTTCTGCATATTTTTACACCTGAACCTAAGTACAATTTTGTTTTTATTCATGTTTTCAGTAGTGGGGAAGGAATCCAGGGCCTCATTCATGCTAGGTAAGTACTCTATCACTAAGTTATATCTCCAGTCCCTCTTTTAACTTTTTATTTTAAAACAGAGTCTTTCTAAGTTGTCCGGGTTGGCCTTGAACCTGTGACTCTTCTGCATCAGCCTTTTGAGTACATAGGATTACAGGTTGGCACTAACAGGCCTAGCTTCCAGGTATAGTTTATAGCTGTGGTTCTCAACCTTCTTAATGCTGTGACCCTTTATTATAGTTCCTCATGATATGGTGACCCCCAAGCATAGAATTATTTTCATTATTGCTTCATAACTGTAATTTTGCAAGTGTTATGAATCATAATGTAAACATGTGTGCTTTATGATGGTTTTAGGTGACCACTGTGAAAGAGTTGTTTAATACCCAAAGTAGTCTCTACCCAGAAGCTGAGAACCACTGGTTTAGTATATGTGGGGATGCAGGAAAGCACTCTATGTCTAAGCTTATGTCCCTCATCTTCTGCTCTAAAACCCGTGGGCATCACCACTCACCTGGAACTCTGTTCATGTGAATGTATCTTCACCTCTGACCTTCGTATCCAGAAAATGTTTTATTCATAACCCTGGTTGACTAAATGATCTCTGTGCTGGAGGCAGGGGGATAGCATCTGCTTCTGGGTTCCAGCTAGCTGGCATAGCAATGACTCCTGACTGGTGCTGGGTCAGAGAACAGCCATGTCTATAACTACTGTACTTAGTGATGTGATTCTGAACCGAGACATTCCATCTTGTGTGGGGCACTCTAAGGACACAATTTGGTGTATCAGGGAAGTTGGGACCAGGGCATATTTAGGGAAAGAGGATAGTCCCACTGTTGGTTTTACGTATTCACTGTTGCATTGCCCCTAGTATATGTGTATATTATTAGTATGTAGTATTACTTCTATTTTCCAGATGAAAGAGTCAAGGTAAAATGGATTAAGTGCCCGTTTTCAAGACTGAGCTAATTAGTGCAGAACAGGCACTCAGACCCTGGTCCACTTATTCCAATCAGCGTGGATTCTGTTTAAAGACACTTTCCCAGGGCGCCTCCTAAATTAAACCACACTGATGATGGATGCTTGGCATGCAGGTAAGGCCAGCTATGCTCTTTGTAATTATAACTTACCCTCAGACAATGGGAACCACTATAGGCCCAGTTACTGTAAAACACACCATTGTGGTGTTGCTCACACCTGAGTCAGTGGAATTCAAGTCTGAGTTTGAAAATATGTAACAATCTGAGTTGCACCTGGGTCTACAGGGTTTCATGGAGGTGTCTGGCAAGTGAGAGGGCTCCCTTTTAACTTTTATTTTTGTTAGCTTTGCTTTTATTATTTTATATACATGAGTGATTTGTCTGTGGGTACATCTGCATACATGCATTCCTGGTGCCCAAGGAGATGATGAGGCTCTCTCTATATGGGTCCTGGGAATTGAACCTGGTCTTTCATGACAAGTGCTCTCAACCACCGAGCAAACTCTCCAGCCTATCCCTGTTAGCTTTCTAAAGCAGTTGTCTAGGATATGTATGCAACACTGACTAAACTAGAAAGTTCTGTTAGTCAATAAATAATGACTCAGGGAGGGAGAGCAGAAGGGATGATGGGTGGCCTGCTTTCTCTCTTCATCCACAGACAACATGGAGGTGTGAATGTTATAGTTGGCATTATTAGCATTAGCTTGCACGGATGACTTTGCCTTTCTTGTCTCAATTGTCCTACTTGAGACATAAAGAGGCTTGAGAAAGGTTGATACTTAGCACTTCTTTATAGACATCATGTCTCTACATAGGCAAGCAGGCAGGCTGCAACAAAGACACCTTGACCAACACTGGCTGTGTAATTTCCAGTATCCAGTGTAAAACAACAAGGCCTCTCATTGAAGTTACTAAGGCCTGCAATAACAGAGTGTTAAACTATATGTGGCCTCTTCAGTGGGTGTGGCTATGCATGCAAGGAAGCCCAGTAGCCTGGCTCCATGTACCCTGCCTGCATTGTGTGAAGCAGTGAAATCTGGAGATGGTCTGGGGATTATGGATTAGCTTCATGGAGGCAGAGATGCTCCTGGGCTACTTAGGTCCCTTCATCAGGCAAGTGGTCAACAGAGAAGTGTAGCCCAGTAAGGAGATACCCAGTGTTCTTAAGCTTGCTCCTTTGCTTTTGGACTAGACTCTGATGAGCACATGCTGGTCCAAAGGAAATGACATTTCAAAGGCCTAGTCTATAGTCATGGAAGAATTTGGAAAATATCAGAATGAAAACTAAGGATGCAGGAGTACTGTTTTGGAAAGGAGGTAAAGCCAAGTTAGACAGAACAAGGCAGGTCAGGTGGAGGGGACATGGTCCTGGAGGAGGAAGAGTAAATAACCCTCAGCTGTTGAATAAGGTTTGGGAAGGAAGGAAGAGAGAAAGAAAGACACGCCTACTCCCATTATTATGGTTTAAATGTCAGATGTCCCTCTAGGCTCAGGCTCGTGTGTTTGATGATGTCTTGGAAAACTGTGGAACTTTTGGGACCAGAGATTAGTCATTGGTAGTGGGTATCTCTGGGCAGAGCTCAAAGACAATATTTATTTTTGGTTCTATCCCAAACTCTCTGCTTTCTGGTCTTCCAAGATATGATGCTGCTTCCCAATGCAGTTGTCCAAGCCACACCCTCTCAGCCACGATCGGATTGTGAACAAAATAAACCTCTCCTCATTTAAGTTGTTTGTCACAATGATAGGAGAAGTGGCTGATAAACTGGTGGATGGAGACTTGGGGACAGAAAATATGCCAGTTATAATGAGGCTCAACACACGGTCAAGAGATGGCCCCAAAAGAAGTTTTCTCAATGGCCAGATATCCCCGAGACCCCACATCAACCAACACAGAGGCTGCTGCCTCACAGTGGTGCTGGGAGTTTAGAGGGCATGTGCCCCTCTCCAACAGTGTACTTTGTCCCTAGGACCCTAAATCCCTGGGGACCTAGGAAACCCAGCAAGGATGTGGAATGAGAAATTTAAGTCCATCTTTGAGATTTTAAGCATCAACATCCAATAGAGCAAACAGAGAGAAGCAAGGCCACCCCAAAGGAGCAAAGTGCCACTTCCTCACAAATGATCATTAAACTAAGTCAATAAGTCAGGCATATATGGACAAGTACAACATTTGAGGTTCCTACAGGAGACAGAAAGTAGACTGATTTCCAGGGGTTGGGAGGGCAGTGATTTTTAATGCTGTTTAATGACCACAGAATTCCAGTTTTGCAAAATGAAGAGTCCTGGGAATGAATGGATGGTGATTGTGGTTACATAGGTTACGAATGCATCCAATGCTACTGAACTGGACATGTAAACATGGTTCAGACGGCAAACTATATTTTATGTATTTTGTCAGAATGAGAAGGGACGGAGGATACAAAAATGAAGGGAAATCACTGAGGTATAATCATAAGCCCAGAGTCACAGGTGTCTGAGAGAGGCATGGTGGCATCCATGATACTCCAGCCAAACTCTTAGTGGAGCAGGCTAAAAGGCTTCATTGATGAGGTTCTGTCTAGAGAGAGCAGAACTCTGGAAGCTCCCTGAGTTCAGAGGCAGGATCTAGGGTCAGCCACCAGCCTTGGACACCCCACTTAATAAGCAGTAAGCCTGGATCCTTCACTTGAAATCAGATAAATCACTTCCTGAGACCTTGATAAGACCAAAGACAAAGAGTCATTTTATAGGGTGGGAGATGGGAAATACAGACTTGATTTATAATAGTGCGAGGTCAGACTCCTAAAAGAAAACAAAATTGTACTCTCAACATCTACCAATCAGGAATAGCCTGGGGGTGCTCAAGAGGAAGAGAGCCTCAGGGATGCCACGCTGGCTGAAGAAGGACCACTGTAAGTCTGTGTCTCATAAACGCCGCTGGAGATTTGCGTATGTGACTAAGAAGATCTTAGAAGATGGATAGCAAGTGTGTATTATCATCCCCCCAATCTCCTTAGTCTTTTGTTTTTATCCTGGGGACATAATAATTCACTTCTTTGGGACCCAAGGATGGTAAATGGCAGTTGGAACTGGCCTTTGGGAGTCAGCTCCATCATCCTTCTGAACACATTAGAAGGACTTCTTGAGAGCCAGGGAAGAACATAGTGCTTAGAAAATACATAAGATATATGCCAGAATTGGCTTCAGGGTCACAGGGTCGCAAAGCTCAGGGCTAAGAAGGACTTTGGGAGTTTTTCAGACCAAATTGCCCATCTTGTGGAGGAGTGTAGACAAGACAAGAGTAGGAAACATGGGAAGATGAGGACCCTTGGATGGTGTGGAAGAAAAGAACGTAGATAGAAATGAAATGAAGGAGGCTTGAGAGATGGCTCAGAGGTTAAGAGCACTGACTGTTCTTCCAGAGGTCCTGAGTTCAATTCCCAACAACCACATGGTGGCTCACAACCATCTATGATGACATCTGGTACCCTCTTCTATATACTGTATACATAATAAATAAATAAATAAATAAATAAAGTCTTTTTTTAAAAAAAAAAAAAAGAAAGAAAAGAAAGAAAGAAATGAAATGGAGGAAGAGCAGACAGAGGGTGTGGCAGGTGAGGAGGCCTGAGTGAAGTGTAGGAAGGATGAGTCAATATTAGGGCTGAAACCGTTGACAGAATCAGGGAGGGCCTGAGAGGCGAAAGGTAGGGTGGAAGGGTGATTAAAAGCTGAATTGATTCATAAGGAATTTAATGTGAAAAGTCCAGGAACTGGAAACTCCAGTGGAAAATTTCAGGATATGAAGAGAGAAGTGTGTCTCGGAGTCTGTCAGAGAAAATACAAAAGATAAGTCCATAGCTAGCAAGGCCTGAGCACCTCTGCAGAGCTTTCTGTCTTGAATAGTTTCACTGGCCACTTAGATGAGACCTGAGAGACATGTATGTCATATCTACAATCCATGCAAAGCTAAAGGCTACAGATATCAGACTCAATAGACAAAATGGCCAAAATAGAAAGAAGAAGTGAAACTAACAGGAAATACACTAGCAGTCAGTATAAAGTCTTCTATTTAGGTCTAGAAAATCAATTGCAAACTACAGAATTAATAAGAATGATCATGATAGCAATATTATCATAGTCTTTTAATGTCTTTCAATAAATATGCCAGGATTATGATGTCAGTTGCTCCATAAGATATTTATTTCCCACAATAGCCCTATGGCATTGGTACTATTATTATAATCTTTGCTTTACAGGTGAAGAAACTGGGTCTAAGGAAATTAAGTAAATTTACCTAATATTACAAAAACCTTGGCTTGTTTGACCAAAACAGTACCATGTCCTCTAGCCAATAAGATAGAGATTGAGGAAGCATAATTTGACCAGCCTTTCGTCAAGGACTTTCTCTACTCATACAAACAAATAGGTTTGTGTTCATGAGTGTAATGGAGGGAAATGCATAAGCACAAATGACCGGTCAGTGGGGAAGTTCCTAAAAATGTGAGCAGTTGTTTTCAAGTTAGTTACAGTACCCTGAAAAGAATGGCTACCCAAACGCTTTCGGATTATAGATTTCCAAATGCTCACCTAGTCACATAGTCCTGATGTGGTCTTAGGGATGTTAGCTATTGAAGAATTCAGAACCCAGGGCTCAGTTTATGATGATGTCACTACCTTCTAATGCTCAAGGGGAAATCATGGCTAAGAACCAAGTATGAGATACTGAAAGTCTGGGATCTTCTGTTAACGAAGAGATGTATACATACATCTGTGTTCACAGATGCCTGTCTGCCTCACTGGCCTCAGCTCTGTTACAATGAAAATCTCTCAGGGAGTGTTTACCCCAAGTGGGGCCTTAGGGGCCTTTCATCCTTCCTGTTAATAAGAATCCTTTCTCCTCCCAGCCCCCAATTCTGCTTGTCCTTATTTTCCTGGTTCACTCAGCTTTATTCTTTTCCTATCATCCCTCTGCCCTAGTCCGGACCACGTTGTACACCCCTGGGTCCCAGTCATCCCATTGAACCCCTTTCACAAACACTCAATGTATGGTTTGGCTTTGTTTTACCTAGAGCAAATTCTTTTATAAGCTTTGATAGACCTGAAGAAGTCTGAAGTCACTCTTCATTTACATGCTATCTGGTGCCAAATAACTTGCCAGGCAACTTTCTGAATTGCTGTTGACCAGTCAGGGGAGGGCACCCAGAGCAGGGAGAGCAAGTATTTTACCTGCCAACTTCTCACAATGTCACCTGTTTACACAAAATATTTTAGGTGGTGTTTTGAGTTGCTCTGTTTACAATCTCTTTTCTTTGCAAATTTCCATGAATTGAATTTCCACACCGATGGTGCACATTTCATAAAAACAGGCTGATTCTGTGCAGACAGTTTAGTAACCAAATGGGGAGGGGGAATGTCTCTAAGCAGATGAGCATAGCATGTGATTATCGGAAGTATAATTTTGGTTTCCGAGCCTATAATATAATTACGTAATGCCCATCATTCATTTCATGATTAGACTGGACTTTGTCCCGAGGGAGGGGTCATAAAATGATTAAAATTCTATTGCTCTCTTTATTTTGATTCCCATCTGAGTTTCCTGAAACAATAATTAGGCTTTGGAAGGCTTTAGATTAGGGACCTTTGGGACCTCTGTTCAGACCAGCCCTGACACTGAGGCCCTGTCAGCTCTGCCACACCTGATCTCTCATAGCTGTGCCTTCAACTCTGAAGACCTGGGTTCCTTAAGTTCCTGGCACCCCAGGCTATGTGCCTCCAGGTGCATCTATCTAATCATCCCCTCCTGCTCACTCTCTACCAGCAACCACTACCCAACTCTGCATGGTTAGACCCTCATTCTCACCTTCCAGCTGGCCCCACCAGACAGGACCAACTTCCCAGGGCCCTCTCATCCTATGCATCCACTCTATAGCCTCTGCTGGGCAGGACTCTCCTCACCAGCAGTTGAGACTATACTCACACCAGCCTCGGTATTTTCTCCTCAGCATGACGTAACTATATCCCCCACATCTGCAGCTATTTTATCTGAGCTGCCTCTCAAAAGCCCAGTTCTTGAAATGTCCTCTTCATGGAATGTCCTGCTACTCCAAACCTCCTCTCCATTTTGTGGCCCCTGATTATTTCCACTGTTCCCTCTCCTCCTGTGAGATGGGGAGTAAAGACCGACGGTGCCTGTGGGACCTTCTGACGTCCATGTTAAGGGTTCTGTGGCTCTCCTGGGCATGCTCTAGAAATGGCTGGCCAGTCAGTGCCCCTGGCCATCCCTAGGACCCTTAGTGCATCCCAGTCTGCTCCTTACCATGTCCCTCAGGATTGGAAGCCCCATAGGTTAACTGTGAAAGTCTATCCCTTTCCTAAGTCCAAGTTCATGTCTCTTCAACTTTGTCTCAAAATCCTCGGTTCTCCAGCTCCTATGAATGACCCCATGAAAGTCCAAAGTTCCAGTCTGCAGCTGGAATATAACATGCTCCAAACATTTGAAAGTTTCGGTCTCTGAAAGTGACTATCATCACTACAGTGAGACATAAAGATTTTCAACCCAAAATTTGGAAAGTCATATTTTCATGGTCCCTTGACTTATGCCTAAGATCCCTGCTGGTTTATTCTTTCTTGGTATATTCTTTAATTTGATAAATCTGTTTTTAAAATTATTATCGTTGTTATTATTAGTGTGTGTGCGTGTGTACACGTGTATGGTATGTGTGTGGGCATGATGTGTCAAGGCATACATGAGCCATGCAGTCTGAGTGAAGTCAGAGGACGGCTTTGTGAGGTTGCCTCTCTCTCTTTCTATTTTTATCTGAGTTGTGGGGATAAAACTTAAGTTGCCAGGTCGATAGGTTCTCACAGTAAGCACTTTATCCAATGAGCAATCTGGACTGGCCCTTAAGCAGTTTTCAAAATAGGTAATTATTGTACTGTCATGGAAAGCATTGGAAAGACATATAGTTCCCCAATAAACTTATGATGAACACTCACAAAATTAACAAGAGACAATAACCAACAATGGCCACAAATGTTCCCCATGCAGTGAGTACAGACACTGTTTGGACAGCCCTTCCTCAGCAGTATGTCCTATTCAGACTCAGGAAGCTGGCCTTTGACATGTGGGCCACAGAATTTTCTATCTTCTTGTCTTTTCAGAACTTCACCCTTTGACCTATCACTGGCAAAACCCAGCCAGAGTAGGTGCACTTTTTCCTACACATTTCTTTAAAAAAAAAAAAACCAAACTGGTCTGCTTTCCCTTAGCCATTGCCAGTCACTTCCTTGGAACTGGCAGAGTACTGTAAGGTACCGACGCCTCTGAGAGCAGTAGGCAGTCTCGTGAGGAAAAATAAGGATAAGGATCCGAAGGGAAACTTACCTCAGCTTCTGGCTGGCAGGGACAGTTATCTTATTCAGCTTGTCCATTTCTCTTGAGAGTCGATGTGGGTCACTGTGGGGGGATGTCAGTAGCTCCTGGCCTTTCTAGGGAGAGGCATAGTAATGCTTTGGGCTCAAGAGCTCCAGCCACTGGAACTGACTTCTGAAAGTAACCTCAGGCTTCTGGCAAACACCCCTGCGCAGGGGAAGTAAAACTCGCTGGAGCGCATCGTCAAGTTTCATGTTTCTACGAGATCATGTGATCCAGGGAGTTAAGCCAGCTTGGCTGATTACCGTGCGTTGTGTAAACTTCAGTAGCTGAAACCTTATTGGGCATGCAAATCCCTTTCCAGCAGGTCTCTTTTATGACCAGGTTTGTTGCCAGGTTGGAATGAGTGTCTGGCTGGGTGCTACTTCCCCTTTGTCTTAAATCTTAGGTAGTCCCTGTCTTCAGCAGATAGCCAGTGTCATTTACAACTTCCCAAGTACAAGGAAAAGCTGAATAGTCAATTGCATCTGGATGACTCTCTGGGGCTTTCTACTCATTTGCATGAAGCCAAGGATTAGGTTAGCCTCTTCTGCTCAGAGCTGTAAGATATGAAGTGGACTGATCATGGTGTTCTTTCCTCACTCATCTGGGTGGCAAGATCATGGCAGTGTCATTATTTACTCAGAGACATGGCATCTCTGCTTCTCAAGCTGAATTTAAAATGTGATGAGTAATTCTTTGTGCAAGGTCATTGTCACTTCGAGATAGAGATAGGTGACTCCGGGAAAGAGAAATTATCTCCATTATACACTGTATGGAGTCAGGAGCTGCCTTGACAAAAACTTAATGCTTTTAAATAAAACCAGAATGCACCCCAAGTCAGCTGAGAATAAGCCCAGAGATTCCCAACACATGACATCAGGCAGATGCTTCCCGATGCCCCTCAGTGTCTCTGTCCCCCTCCTGACTTTGGATACTGCTCACCTGTCTCCTCATCAGACCCAAGTGGCATGCCTATCAGATGTGAGGGTATCCCATGGACAATTCGATCCCACAGCTGCAGCTGCTGACCACATCAAGACCCCCTCCCCCAGTACCTCTGCTACTAGGTTTATCTGCTTCTGATTTATCTGGGGGTTAAAAAGTAGAGGGCAGTCTAGGCTGAGAAAATGAGAGGGATTGCTCTTTCCTCCTGTTGTACCCGCTCCCCCGTCCCGCCACCTGGCATGTCCTGATCACTGTTGTGAAGGAGGTTATGTCCTCACATAATCAAAGGACCGTCAACCCGGGTCTAAAGAATGCACAGGGGACAAAGTCAAGGGTTTCCGATTGTCTCTCCTGTTAGAGCCCGAGCCCTAACTGAAGGAACAGGGGAGCCGGGAATAGTCAGAGATAGATTCCTTCCCTACGGGGAAGAAATTCTCCTCTCCTCTGGATTCCCTGACTGCTCATATTTACACATTGTATCTCAATTTCCCATTCTTCGGGATGTTCAAGACCTGAGGCTTCAGAGTTGATGGAGGGTGGAGTCTTTCTGCTTGAAAGCAGGCCATCATGAGAAAAATGCCAGAACTCGCTTCCTGTGGCTGTTGGCTTTCCCTAATCAGGCTGCTCGGTTTTCTTGCGGTATATTCTGAAGGAGATCTAGTTCTCTGGCCCTCCTCTCCTCCAGTTCTTAGTGGAAAGAAAAATGAGGAAAACATGGATGGTGTGGTCAAGGGTCAGGAGGGTCTGGCCAATGGGATAACAACAGCCTTTTGCTTCTTCTGAATTATTGTAAAATGCTCCCCATTCGCGCCCCGACTTTCCTCTCCACCAGCTCTGCTCAGCACCTGCTCTGGCCGCTTCTTATTTCCCCAGAGAAAGAGACAGGGGCAAGGGTTACACTTCTCCTTTTTCTTTTTACAGACACTTGTCTTTCTTCTTTTTACTGTGTTAAGTCTGACATGATGAAATGGAGAACCTACTTTTCCAGAATAGACGTTTTGCCCCATGTGCTGTGTAGTGTCACAGCCCAACTTTCTGAGCCTGCCACAATGGCTTTGCAGCTGTCAATGCTTGCCCAGATGGGCTGTGCAAGAGTGGAAACCAAGGATACCAAATCTGAGCTGCTTACTTGTTAAGGGAGTGAATCCACAGGACACAGGCCTTGATGAGTGTTCAGGCCCAGTCTATGACAGCAGGCTCAGAGATGGCTGAATCACGACATTAACTTGTCAGATGCCCAGTGGTAATCTTTTTAAAAGGCATGATTCATATATACCGCTGGGAGAAGTATGAGACACAATCACTTTGGAGAGAGTTTGGTATCATCTAGTAAACTTAGTGGTGTTTATGTTTGTGACAGCATAGATTGTAGGTTTGTAAGATATTTCTAAGTGTTACACTAAGGTCACTTGCACAGATGTGCAGTGAAGTGCTGCAGCCCCCTCCTTCAGGGCCTTGTGCATGCCGTACAAGTGCTGCACCACTGAACACTAGCTTGCGGCAGTGTGTCTAACAGGAAACACAGAAAACAGTTCTGGAAATGGCCCACTTGCCCATCAACAGGAGATAATGAATGAATTGTGCCATATTTACATAAATGAATACTACTTAATGGCAGAAAATGTGAACTCCAGCTGTATCACTTATTCATAAATAAGCAAAAAATAGTATTTTTCTCTTTAGAGATATTATATTATTATTTTATATCTACTGGTCTTTTGCCTGCATACATGTCTGTGCCCTAACCTGAATATTTAGTGCATTAGATTCTCTGGAGTTGGAGTTACAGACAGTTGTGAGCCTCTTGTGTGGGTGCCGGGAATCAAACCCAGGTCCTCTGGAAAAGTAGTCACTTCTCTTAACCACTGAGCCATCTCTCCAGCCCCAGTAGAAATAATAATAATAACAATTTGTGTAATAAAGACAAACTGAAGAAGTGAGGCCTGCTCTTATTACAAGACTGACTCCTGAATTTAGTCTCCAGTTTCCACATGGTAGAAAAAAAGAGCCAACTCCTGTGAGTCACCTCTGACCGTACATGAGCAGGAGAGCATTGAACACACATATAAGTTAATGACTCCTAGCTATGGCTATCTGAACAATACCACACAGTGAAATATCAATAAACATTCTAAATAGAGAAGCAGAAACTCTCATGGATTCCCTCCCCAAGACAAAGAATTATAGGTGACTAGTGACTTCTGGAATAAGGGAAATTAACCTCATAGGGATGAGCCCCCAACTGAGTATCTAATACAAAGCAGTCAGTGCTGAAGTCATTTACACACAACACAACACAATTACACACAAACAGCAAAAACAGACTCAGCAAGTTGTATTTATATAATTGTGCATATATATATGTGGAAACAATAGTCTAGGTTTAATAAATTTGAGAAACAGACAGGAAGAAAATTGTAGGGGTTAGAGGGAGGAAATGATACAATCATTTTAATTAAAATATATTCAAAATAAAAGAGACTAATGTATGGTTTTATTTATATTATGGTCAGACATGACAAATTATATTGAAAATACATACATATATAATAAAAATCAATGAAGGGAATAAAAACATTCAGGTGAATGATTTCCAGGGAATGAGAATTGGGGTGCAAGGTCACACAGGACTTCCAGGCAATGGCAGTGGCCTATTTCTTTTATGTGTTCAGGGTTGGAGGGTGAGTGTGCATGTGGAGACCAAGGGAACCTCAGGTGTTATTCCTCGGGCGCTGTCCACCTTATGCTTTGAGACAAAGTCCCTCACTAGGACATCGGGAGGCTAAGAGCTCAGCTATTAGGCTTGGCTGGTTGGCCCCTGGAGCCTCAGAATTTCTTTTGCCTGTTTCCTGAGAGCTAGGATACCAAGTGTGCCACCTCCACAGCAAACATTTTACCAACTCAGCAATTCTCTCAGTTCCCACATCCCTTTTCTTAAGTAGAGTGGTAGATTTAGTATCTTTGCTGTTACTATTTAAATCTAACTCATGCGTATTAAATATTTAACAGAAATAATACAGACCTGGAATTATTGAGGAAAGACAAGACAGCATGTCTAAGTCCATGTCAGCTTTGTGAGAGACTTGAAACTTGAGAATGGGAAGACAGACTGTCTGGGAGCTTGGGAGCGAGACCCAGATAATTCCTGCCAGTCTTGGATGCCTTTTCTTGCTTCTGTGGTAATAACTAAGGCAATGTCTCTATTGAGCACTTTCTGTGTTTCCTGCACTACAGTCACAGTCAATTTTCATATGGAGAGGTTGAATTTTAGGCTAAACAGCAGGTTCAAAGTGATGTCCTATGTCCACAGAGGAACTGGGACAGAGTTCAAGCCTATTTACAGTCTAAACTGCTCATCAAAAGGAAGGACTTTCTCATGGAAAAATAGATCTGTGATGCAGATAGAAGACTGTGTCCCAGCATCAGCTTAACCACGGACTTGAGAGCATCACTTTGTCTCTTGACTTCATCTACTCTTAGAGGGCAGGAAAAAGGTCCAGAGGAGAGACAGATTTCTGTGGCACAATCTGATCGTTGGTGAGGTATCTAAAAACTAGTTTGCACCTGTGGGACACTGATGTTGTTCCCAGGAGAGAGGTCTCTGGTTCTCCTTCTGTCAGACATCTGGAAGAGAAGCTAGGTGGGAGCCCAAGTCCCCAGGGGGCCTGGTTTGGCAGCTGTAGTTCAGACATTTTGCTCAAGGCACATGGCCTTGGACTGCACTTCCTTGCTGGGACCAGTTCAGGCACATAGGCAATGTGTGGTTTTGGTACCCTGCAATATTGGTCTAAGCAGAACCATGAGCCCATTAACACCATTGTCCTTCCTCTTTCGTGATGTGATGAAGTCTGCTCCCTGGAAGCAGAGAATTATTGCTGAAGGCTAATGCATCCCTCCTGTCCTGAGCCCCCAACCATTCACTCACTTGGCCTTTCCAAACATCCCCTGTTTGGGAGAGAAACAGGAGGTTTATCCAGCAGACAACAGCCCTTCCTACAATCTGACACACTCAGCTTCCTGTGGCAGAAACTTGTCCCTGGTCAGCCATGCCTGGCTTTCTCAGCATCCCAGCCAAAGGCACAATAGCTGAGGAAGGTAAGGGAGGCGGCTGAGGAGCCTGGGCAAGGGGAAGTGGAAACAAATATTGGAAAAGAACAGGGAAAAGGCAGAAAAAGGAGATGTGTGGCAGCTGCTGACAGCTGGTGGTCTGTTCACATCTGTTGTGGTGGGAAAGGGAAGAAGGAAGAAGGGGACCGTGTATGTGGCTTGGACAGAGGATGGTTCCTTGAAGCCCAAGCTTCACTTTCTATAGCCAAATCAGTCCCCCATTTTATCTGCTCAGAAAACTCAACCTTCTGTCTTTCAGATTGGCATAGAGTGTAGCATCTAATTAGTTAAGAGAAAGACCCAGATGAAAATAGTCTTTATTCATTCTATCTGTCCGAGATCACATTGGAGAGAACATTCCAGTAGCCTGACATTAGACTGGAGAACTTGTAGACTCTGCATCATCTTCATCCCTCCCCTGTCTTCAGCGCTCAGCCACTCTGTCAAGAGTCTCGGTGACATTGTTCTGCCTTGGCCTCCTTTCCCTCCAGCCTGAGCATCCAGCGGGTTTTAGATAAATCTCTTGCTGCGTCCTGTACCCTCACACTCTGGCTTCCAGCAGTAGACCCCACAGTAGAGCCCTCTTTAGGACTTGTTGGGAGCCAAAGCCTAACTTAGCCATATTTTATACGTTAGCCTCTACAGCTAGCCATTTATCATCAGTCTACACCCTAGATAGCCATTTGTCAGAAGCCTTTATTGTTTTAAGCTAAGCCATGACTCCAGGCTTTCTCCTTTGATCCTCTCAGAACAGCAGGTGACACTCTCCAGGCCTTCAACTGACAACAGATAGATTTCCGTATCAATTCTACCCTGTCTGTTACTTCTCCTCACAGGCTTGCCACCTTCTTTTGAATATCCCACCCTTTTCCTCCCAGCTACGTGCATGGCCAAGATTCTGTATAAATATTGGCTGAAATAATAAAGCTAGGGGAGCTTGATCAGAGGTCTTTGTCTTGCCCTTCCATTCTTTCGTGTTCCTGCCTTCCATTTGCTTTATTCCCTGGCTCAGGTCCACGTTGAAGACCCTGCTGGCCAGGGCAAGGACTGACTTCACACGTGTTTCTGTTCCTCTAGGACCAGTGCATATGCCTTTCCCACCCCTCTATGATGTTCTCCTTGATGACCCATGTTATGTCTCATTATGTTACAGTCTTCCTGGCCAGCAGGAGACCATCTCTTTGATCAAAATGATGATCAAATAACATACTCCTTGGTCCTCATCAGTCATGTAGTCCAGACACCACCCCAAGCTAGCAACCTAGAAACAGAGTGGGCTGCAGATACTTTGGAGTTCCAGGCAAGCCCGGTGGTTCCCAGGAGCCAGACAGATAGCAGGCAGTGGTGGGTAGGCAGAGTTCTCTGGCCACAAGGTGGGTTCATGAGAGATGTATGGAGCTAAGACAAGGCTCAGACTGCCAGAGAGGGCGTCAGCAACAGACGCTGTGGCTGCTGATTAGCACCTTCTTCTCTGATGGGACTCTACCCTTCTTAACCAAGGCAACCACCCAATTCAAGAAGCCTCTAAATAATCTGGATATGTTGGCGTGTGTCTATATTGTCAGCATATGGGAGGTGGGCACAGGAAGAGGACAACTTTGTGGCTAGCTTGGGTTGCAAAGCAAGACATGGTCTTGAAAAAGAAAAAAGAAATTTCCAAGTAGAAGTTGGCTGGCAAATAAGGAGACTTCTCATGCCATGGTCCCATGTGGAGAACAGGGTGAGTCAGTGTCATTAAGACAACATTCTCTCTGATTTCAGCTCTGTGTGTGTGTGTTCTGGTCCAATGTTGTGACTTTTAAAGGGAAAATTTTAATTTATGGCATAAAACTGGTAGAAATTAATAGTCATAGCGTAAGAGTAGAAAAGTAAAAGCAAAGAACATAAAACTTAGTGATCCTAAATTTAATAAAGAAGATCAACCTGCACTATGAGGCTTCCGAAGCAATGTTATTCCAAATGTCAGACCCATGAAAATAATCCTCAATTACATCACACTAAGAAGGCAGACTGCCTATTAAAAAGAAGAGGGCCCTTTTGAAGGGAAGGCTGGCTTCAGGTCAGGCTTGCCATCTTGTCTGTTCTCCCCATCACTGAGGTGCCCAGTGAAGACAGATGCTGCAAGGGGAGTTCAGGAGACCTTTGGGACAATGTAAATACCAAAAAGAAAAAGGACTACCTTACTTTAGACAATCAATCAATTAAAAAAAAATCCCCTAGTCCAAAATAGTAAAAACTTAAAACAAGAAATTTACTAATGTGTAGTGAGAAATAAGTACATCACCTTGACCTAGAGGCGTGGCCTCTTGGCCAGTGTAGGTAAGGGATTCACCTATGACCTTCGAGGCTGTGGCTTTAAGGCAGCTCTTTAAGCAGCTTAAAGATCAGGGTGAAGGGGGCTGGAGAGATGGCTCAGCGGTTAAGAGCACTGACTGTTCTTCCAGAGGACCCAAGTTCGATTCCCAGCACCCACATGACAGCTAACAACTATCTGTAATTCCACGATCTGACATCCTTACACAGTTATACATGCAGGCGAAACACCAATTCGCATAAAATTAATAAATAAATACTTAAGAAGAAAATTCAGAAAAAAAAATCAGAGTGAACGTCCACAGCTCTCTCTGCTTTCCCATCACTTGGAAGGAAGAGCCAGTTGTTCTGATGAGTGGATTATTTTATGTGAATTAGTGTTTTGCCTGCAGGTAAAACTGTGTACCGGTATCAGATCTTGGAATTACAGACAGTTGTTAGCTGCCATGTGGACACTGGGAATTGAACTCAGGTCTTCTGGAAGAACAGTCAGTGAGTGGTCTCTCCAGCCCAACTTACAGATTTTTAACTTACAAACCTAAGATCAAGAAACCAAGGCCCAGAGAAAGAACTGACTTACAAACATTTATTATATTTTATGTGTATGAGTGCTTTGCCTACATGTATGTATGAGTACCACACACATTCCTGCTGCCCTCAGATGCCAGAAGAGACTGTAGGGTCTCCTGGCATTGATGTTATAGATAGCTGTGAGCTGCCATGTGGGTGCTGGTAGCTGAGCCATCCCTCCTGCCCCTAAAAGAGTCTAAAATAAATAAAGATTCAAGCTAGAATAAAACAAGGAAAGACCATGACTCACTCCCAAACTAGAGAGAGTGTTCTTCTTACAAGGACAAGTGTCTCTGGTCAGAACAAGGAAGCTGATTGTTTCTGAAAATAATTTTGTATGTGCCTTAATGTTACTTAACTAACAATGTAGTCCCTTAGGGAGAGTTGGCTTTTGAAAAATGTCCTATATCATCAGCCTCAAACTGTCCAGGGGAAGTCAGATTCCTTCTTGCAATAGTCAATTAAGGATGACAGACTCACAACCACAGGAGATTCGAAGCTGGAACAGGGGAAATCAGATGTGTAAGCATCATCCTCACAGACCTCCCATTTAAGAAGTGACAGGCATCCATGTGAGGCCACATCACAGAAATAGACCATTAATGATGCCCTGTAATGTAATCTGCACAGAGACTTTCCAGATTAGGAAATAAATGGCAAATCCCATAGAAAAGTGACCAAAATGACAAACAAGTATATAAACAAACACATAATCTTACCAAACCAAAGAAATTCAAATTAAAGCAAGCAAGAGATACCAACTCTTATATTTTAAAAATGATTTTAAAGAGGTGACTAATCAACTTTGTCAGAGGGTTTGCTCTGTTGACAAAGGACTGGCTACTGAGAAAACTAAAACTTCTTAAAGAGTGTTTAATTACAGGTCTCAGGATTCTTCATACCCACCACTGCTCCCTCTCCCGTCCGCGCCCTCCCCTTCCCCCCCCCCCCTGCCACTCCTCAGAGAAGGCAAGGAATCCCAAGGTGAGTCAGTTCCGTCTGGCATATCCAGTTGAGGTAGGACTGAGTCCCTCCCCCAAGTATCAAGGCTCAGAAAGGTGTTTTCCTGCTAGGCTTGGGCTTCGAGGAGCCAGTTTATGGACCTGGGATAGATGCTGGTCCAATTGCAAGAGGCTCCAGAAACTGCCCACGCCTTTCGACTGTCATCTACATTCAGAGGGTCCAGATCTGTTCTGTGAAGGTTCATTAGCTGTTATTTCAGGGTCTTCGAGCTCCCAGCAGCACGGGACAGCCTACTCTGTGGGTCTCCCCATCATGATCCTTATTCCTTCGCTCATGTGATCTCTCCTCCCTCTCTTCAGCTGGACCAGTAGCTCAGCCCAGTGGGTGTTTGGCTATAGATCTCTCATCTGTCCCCATCAGCTGCTGGATGAAGGTTCTATAATGGAATTTAGGATGGTCATTCATAAGATAATAGGGAAAGGCCAGTTTAGACTCCCTCTCCACTACTGCTTGGAATCTGGTTGAGCTCATTTTGTGGGTTCTTGGGTGTTCCGTGGTATCAGGTTTCTCTCTAATCCTAAAATGGCTCCCTCTCAGGAAATCCACTTCTTTGCTCTCCCTCTCTGTTGCTCCCCTCTTCCGCTCACTCCCTGTCTCAGAATTCTGAAAATGGCTGTGTACTTGAAGAAAAATTCAGAAATTATTCCTTAGCTTAGGTTTTACTTATAAAAGTGCAAATGGAAGTACACATTGAAATGACAAGTTAATTAATGTTTAAATGTCAAATATGTAAAATCTGTATTTTAATTAGGAATTTTTCAAATACAAACAAACAGCTGATGAATGGCCCAGTGGTCCCGTGCTGGGCAGGCTGCCAAGTTCAGGGCCCAAGCATTATACTTAAGACTATTTCTTCCTCATTCTGGGCTACTCACTCAGTTACTTCCTCCAAGATGAGTTACTGGATTTAGCTCATACCAATTATTCAGAGACGATTATCAGCTTTTAGAGGATTCTGTGAACCTGTATTTAATAATACTATTATTTGAGAAATGATATATACAAGATTAAAACTAAATTTGTTGAAAAATAAATGTAACAAATCCACTTAAATCATTTCTTCCTAGTTAGATTTCTATTTTGGATGATTTTGAGGCTAGTCACATCTTCTATATTTATTTCTCTGTGAGGGACACAGTGATGGAGTTTCTAATCAATTGTGGTAGAATGATTTTCATCTCAGAAAGAGACTAATGCTATAAATCAAAGACTCACTCCATCCCCAGAACCAAATTGTTGAATATTTACCACAACACCATCATTCTGACTGTTCCAGAGGCTTCCAGCTCCTCAAATTCAGCTCAACAGGAAGGAGATAACACCCTCAGATGTAGGAAGATTCAGCCTGATCATATGCTGTGTAAACTGATGATGTGACTGCTCAATGGGGTGGTTTTGATTGTAGATATTAGGGAGAGCACTGTCAGAGGCATCAGGAAGATTCCAGAGCAGAGAGAAAAAGTAGTAGACGGAGCATGGCCAGCAGACTGGGCCTGGTCAGGAGAGAAACAGGAGTATAGGGCAGGGAGTGAGAGATGCAGACAGAAGGTCGAGAGAGTATAGTCAAAATAGCAGGGTTATAAGGAGAGCGAGAAACTTGGGAGGAGAAGCCCAGGAGCTGGAGAACTTTACCAGTGGACGGAGGTGAGACTGGGCACTTGTGATGCTGAAGGAGGGAGTCTAGAGGGTGGGATGCACTTGGGTATGCTACTAGGCCCCACAGGTAGCCGTTTGTCCTGTCAGAGGTAAAGGAAAGGGCTCCTTTGGGAAGGAGAACTGGCTTTTGTCTAACAAGCAGAATTTGGGGAAATGGAATTTCCTTTGGATCTGACACATGCTTAGATCACATCTCCATCTCTGAACTAAGCGTGAAGATTGGGAGAAAGCCATGCTGTCCTCCACTGTGGAACCAGGTCAGAGGCTCACTCAGATCTGCAAAGTGTGTCTCATAAGAACACCAAGAACTGTCAATAAAAATGGGTAGCATGGTGCCTGGGGAAACCTCACAGTACAGCCAACAATCATTTATAAAGTAACAGCGTAAGACTCTTTCCCAGTCTTGAGCCTTCCCTTTGGAGAGGGAAATGGCTTCAGTCTTTTTTTCCTTTAGTCCTGGTTTTTACTCATAGCTTGGTGTCAGCTTAGACATATGAAACATATAGTCAGTGTTAGGTAGGTCCCTCAAATCCTTTTAAAAATGAATTTAAATTCTTTCTTCTTTTGAAAAATTCTTAGGGAAGTGAAGGAACATGTGTAAGCAAACAGTTATGAAATGGTATTGCTCTTGTAGAGATGGCAAGATACTGCACTGCAAATCCACTGGCTAGTCTGAAAGCTGGGAAAATGGAACAGCTTCCCAGGGAGGAGGCTGTGTAAGCTTCATGAGCCCACAAGCCAGAGGAGCATGGGGACAATTGGTATTTCCAAGGCAGGACCAAGTGAAGCACTGGAGGCTGATGTCTTTCCCCCTCCCTACTTCTGAGCTCAGTGGACATCTCAGAAATGCTTCTTTTCTGTTTTCAGTCAGAGGGATAAAACTGGAACATAATATTACAAAAGCTCCACTTGATGCCCTGGAAGAACACACAGGCTTTCAACTAAGCCTTTCAAAGAGCTTGGGCCACGTGAATCCTCCATGGTGCTATGCTGGGTTTATGCTGCTGAAGTGTTCAAAGCCTACAGGTTGACACTTAGCTTTCTTCTCCTCCCCCACTACTGTGTTACCAGTCCTTTTGTTTTCGATTTTCATCATGAGGGCAAACATTTATGCAACAGTCTTTTGAGCCTGGAGACCAAAGCACCATTTATAGCTTTGCTTCTGTGGGAAGCAAAGTGCCCAAGAACAAAGTACAAGTAAATGATTGAACTCAACTGTAGTCAGCTTCCTGTAATATTTTACACACTCCAGTGCTATGGAAGTGTGTGCGCGAGCATGTGTGAGTGTGTCTGTGTGTGTGTGTTTTAAATCTACTTTAATCCAAAAAAACAGCTGTTAACATCAGAATATTTTGCACTGACATAGATTTTAGTTTATTGATACACATTTAAGGTTAGTTTTGCTATACTGTATGTATATCTTTACTGTTGTTTAAGGTATTATGTTTATGTAACTCTTAAAATTATAATTAAAAATGTAAATTAATAGTCATCTATGATAACCAAACTTATAGTCATGTTAGTTAGGGTTTTTTTACAATATACAAAAAGATAATCTTCAAACCCTTCAAAGACTTACAAATTATGGCACTTAAAATATTTTAAAAACTTAGACTTTTCTAGATAGTAAGACAGATCTGTTCTTGGTAATACAAATCTACTTCAAAAAGATGATGGGCATTAAAAAAAACTCCATGTAGAGTTTACTTTCTTCTTTTTTAATATTTATTTTTATTTTTATGTGATTTGGTGTGTTGCCTGCATGTATAATTGTGTAAGGGTGTCAGATCTTGGAATAACAGACAGTTGTTAGCTGCCATGTGGATGCTGGGAATCGAACTCAGGTTCTCTGGAAGAATAGTCAGTGCTCTTAACCACTAAGCCATCTCTCCAGCCCCCAGAGTTTGCTTTCTTTGTGGCAAAAATTAGTCACTGGGCAAGAAAGTGTTCTTGCCTAAACTGCTTGACAGTATGCTGTATAAAGTAGACAAGCAATATCTATAAAAATGTGACCTCTAAACTTTGGCAAAATAAGCTAAGATAGTTTTTCAGGTTCCTGCTTCACAAAAAATATTTCCAGACATTCTGCAAGACACACACACACATACTCATGCACACACACACACACACATACTGACAAATTATATCAAAATAGATAAAATAGTCCTTCAAATTTCCTACTTCAAAAAAGTCTACCAGAGACTCTAACCTATAGGCTAAAGATAAATGCCCCAATGTTACAAAAGAACTTTGGGTGACTGTCTAGGCAGCCAGATGTCATCTCTATCATTTCTAGATTTTAAAAGTTACTTGCACTTCCTGTTTACTCTAGTAATATTATATCCTTCTGTAGTCTTTCATATAGTTAAAGATTAAATAGTTATAATTATAGTTTTCTTCAGTTATAAGAAAAATAAATTAGATGTAAATTTTTACTCGCAAAATAAGATAGATAAAATACTTTCTTTAACTTTGCTAAATACAAATAGACTAAAAATTATAATTGTTGCTTGATAACTGTTTTGTTATATATAATTTTGCTATGTTGAAATTGAAGCCTTCCTTTTTGATTAGACAGAAAAGGGGAAGTGATGTGAGATGTCTTTGTGTATGCTGTGCATACCATTAGATAATAAAGGAACTGTTTTGGCCTATGGCAGAGCAGCTTAGAAGCAGGCAGGAAATCCAAGCATAGATATCGGGGAAGTAGGGTGGAGTCAGGAGAGGTGCAATCCAGCTCCCAAGAAACAATATGTAATGGAGTACAGTTAAGCCACGAGCCACATGGCAAGACAAATTAATAAAAATAAGTTAAGATATGAAAACTAACAATAAGCCTGAGCCATAATTAATATAAACATCTTAATTAACTAGCAATACTGAAATTTTAAAGGGAAGTATTTCTATTAGTACAGTATAAGAAAAGAGGTTTATTTTGTCTTGTTTTTTTATGTCATCATCAGAAATCAAGGCATTTTGCCATGTACCCTGAGAAACTGGAGATCAAAGGCACAAGTTTTACCCTGAGTTCAGCCTCCTAAAGGACAACTGTGATAAGGCTTCTAGTTTGTGTCAAAATAAACCCAGACCAGAAAACATTTAAACCCAGGTAATGGGGCCTCGATATTAAAGGCACTTGCTACCAGTTCTGATTATTTGTGTTCAATTCCTGGAACCCATAAAGCAGAAGAGAACTGACTCCAGCAAACTGTCGTTTAGCTGTATGTTGTGGCTCAGGCACACAGACACCGCCCCGCCCCCCCCCCCCCCCCCCCCCGAAATAAAAATAGAAAAATAAGGAAAAGTCCCACAATAAAGAGATCACATAATGTGTCTCCTTGATAAATCCATATTCACAGATAATACATGCATCAGAAATAACCAGGTTTTTTTTTGTGTGTGTGTGTGTTGTTGTTTTTTGTTTGTGTGTGTGTGTGTGTGTGTGTGTGTGTGTGTGTGTGTGTTTACCATCAAAAGAAGACAGTTGGGTTAGGCTTGGTGCTAACATCAGCTCACCCTCCCACCTTATGTTTCTCTCCTATACCCTTGACCAACCTCTCTTCAGTTTTTCTCTCTCTCTTTCACTTCCTCTAACTAGGCAGTCAGTGTAACACAATGAGACTTAATGTTCCCAAACCAGCTTAACTATGGTTATTTTTTCCTTTCAAAAATATTCAAAAATATTCACTGCTATTTATTTGAAATTCATGCTTTGTATGTATAAATTATTAGCATGATGAAACAATTTTCCCTGTAATTATTGATATATACTTCCCCTTTTATTTTCTTGATTTTTTACCTTTATTTTTATTTTATTTGTTTAGTTGTGTGTGTGTGTGTGTCTGTGTGTGTGTGTATACACATGTGTGTAGATGTCTATTTGCTGTATGTGCATGTGAGTGCAAGTACCCAAGGAGGCAAGAAGAAGGTGTCAGATTCCCTGGAACTAAAGTTAACGTAGGTGGGAGCTAGAAATACTGTAAAAACAGTATATGCTCTTAACCACTGAACCATCTTTTCAAATTCTCTTTTTTTGTTTTCTTTCTTTCCATTTTTTAAAATGTGAATTGGTGTTTTGCCTGCATGTATAACTGTGTACGGGTGTGAGATCTTAGAATTACAGACAGTTGTTAGCTGCCGTATGGATTCTGGGAATCGAACTCAGGACCTCCGGAAGAACAGTCAGTGCTCTTAACCGCTGAGCCATCTCTCCAGCCCCCTGCTTTCTTTTTAAACCATGACGTAGCAGCCATGGCTGGTCTAGAACTTGTGGTGATATGGCCACAACCTCCTCAGTGTTGGGATTATATATATGTATGTATGTGTGGTGACAGGCCTCGTTATGAGGTTCTCTCTCTTTCTCTCTCTCTGTCTGTCTGTCTCCCTCTTTCTTTCTTTGACACTGTTTTACTATATAGCCCTGACTTAAAACTCTCCTAAGTAGATCTGGCTGCCCTTGAAATTATCTGCCTTTCCCTCCTGAATGTTGGAATTAAATCTATGCCCTACTAAACCTGGTTTGTCTGTACTTTGGGGCATGATCTGTTATCTAGTGAGCAGGACCGACTACATACTTTGTAGAGCACAGTGATAAATGAACACACAAGGCCCCTTATTCATCAGAACAGGGATCAAGGTGTGAGGTTCCTGAGTGTGGAGCTCTTGGTGACTGCATAGGTTACCATCCCACCCTAGTCAGTGGGCTTGCACTAACAAGAACATACATATGTACATTTCTCTAGCTCTAGTCTGGAATAGAATTAATGAGAAATTTGAATTGAAAATAAAATAATATAGGCTCCCCCCAAAAAAAGTGTAAACACCCTATTGTGGCTTTTAATTCACTCCCCGAGGATTCACTTACTGTTGATAACTGGCCCCAGAGAAAATGTCGTTTGTCACAGCACCTGGACCAGCTGCTGGAGTGTTTGGGCAACCAGTTTTCAAAGTTTTAGAACTTAATAAAATATATTAAAATGTGCTAACCGTGGAGGAATGTTGATGTCAATTTCCCTGGGGCTGGAAGGGTTCTGCGCTTTTGGAGCCCTGATCAACATTAGCCATCAAAAAACTAACTGGTGGTTGCTTTGATGGGGAAGCCAGATAAAGCTGGGTTCACAACAGAGGAACTCCAAAGAACAGGTTTCTCAGGTTCAACCAATTAAATCACTGCAGCATTGTTCTTCATCAACTGCCCTGTACATTCCTTTGTCCTGGTCCTAAGGAGCTTTTCCTTAAACCCTAATCCAGTGTGCTCTCTGCATTGTGTTCTCCTGGACACTGTGCCTTCCCCTTGGGATAACAGAGTGACTGTCCCATGTCCTCTCTGGCTAAGTTGACCAGATCTTAGTAGCATTTTCTTGTTGATACATGGGATGGGAAAAATCAATGTCCCATTCTGGCTGCATGTCCCCAACAGGATGGGCTACAGAAACAGTACACTGTGTTCCCTGGGGCAAGTATGAGCTGTCAGGAACCCCCTGTGAAGACTTGCAGGAACATGAGGAATATTATCTTCATAATTCCTGGGGTAAAATGAGGTTAGGTGAGTCCTGACAAAGGTGGAGGGAATGTGGCCAGACCACCACACTGCCTGGTGCTTACCACTGCTCTGCACGGCCAACAAAGCTGCTATGACTTATAGAACAGAACAATTAAAAAAATCCTAGAAGCCAAGTAGTGGTGGAACACACCTTTAAACCCAGTATTTAGGAGGTAGAGGTAGACAGATCTCCATGAGTTTGAGGCCAACCTGGTCTACAGAGTGAGTGCCAGGACAGCCAGGACTAAACAAAAATCTCTGACTCAAAAAACTAAAAAACAAAACAAAACAAAATCTAGAAAACTATCATGAGGCCATGAACTTCACCCTCTTCCAGCTTTCCTGCTTTTCTTCTTCCTCTTCTTACCACCCCCCTGACCAGATACTATCTAAAAGGATAAAGCTGTAAAAACACAGCCCAGGATTCTTACCAGCGAGGTAAAAGAAGCTGGATAGCTCTAAGAAATCAGAAAGAGCAAACATTTAAACATTCAGAAACCTGGGTTGTGTTGCCTGCATTAACTAGCAGTGCTGGACCACCCTTGCAAAAACTCAAACCACAACCAGGCCTATGCCCCTCCCCACAGTTTATAAAGCTCTTCCACAGCCACAGACGCACTTGAACACCATTATGGCACAGCGGCTAATATTTCTTTGTACAGAAGAAAGCCAAGGCTCAGGGCAGTTGTGTGCTTTGCTTCCAGTTAGTGAGCATGAGAAGCAAGAGGAGACCTTGCTGATTTAGGGGCCGTGTTCTTTCCACTCTCCCACACAGCTATTTATTGAAGTTTAGCTTCAGCTCAGTGCACATTTATTTCTTCTTTTTCCAAATGACAAGAGGAACCTTTGGGGCTATGTGCCTTGTCTGAAGTTCTGTACCTTACAGAGCTTTCTGCTGCCAAATTTAGAAGTCATTGACCTATGCTGATTCTCTCAACACCTAAGAAGGTTTCAGATCAGGGGTGAAAATACAGATTATTTGATGAAAGAATCTAGGACAACTAGGAAGCTCTTGAGAGGAAGAGGAACTTGGGTCCAATATCATATTAGTTCATAAAAATAGATTCCAGGGGTTGACAATTTAAATATGAAAATAAAACCATAAAAAAACCAAGAAGAGAATATAGGATTCTCCAGCCCATTTGTAATCTCTGAATAAGAGAAGTCTACATGTGATGCAAATATATGCATCACCATAGTGTGTCTACAAAGCACCACTGCTGACCAAGTTGATAGTCAAAGAAGGGCGGGGAGAGAGAGAGAGAGAGAGCCCCGTGAGTTAAAGCACTTACTGAGAGAGCACGCAGGCCTGAGTCCAGACCCCCCTCAATAGTGTGGGGATGTGTGCACTTGGAGTCCCAGCACTGCTTAGGGGAGGGAAGACGTAGACAGGAGGGTGTTAGGGACTTGCTGGCCAGACAGTCTAGCTAAAACAGTCAAGATGAAACATCAATCTCCAGACTCAGAGAGAGACTTGTCTCGAAATTGTCTCCTATACAATTGAAGGAGCTAGAAGACATCTGATGTTGTCTTCTGCTCTCTCTCTCTCTCTCTCTCTCTCTCATTCTGTGTGTGTGTGTGTGTGTGTGTGTGTGTGTGTGAGAGAGAGAGAGAGAGAGAGAGAGAGAGAAAGGTGTGTGCACAGAGGTGTGTGAACCTCCACTCACACCCCGCCTCATATATACCACACACATTTTTCCCTTAGGCAGAGAATACACTGGAGCAAATGTTAGCAACCAAAACAGAGGAAGAGGCTAATTTTGTTATTGTCAGGTCCAAATAAAACTCTAATTACCTAGACTCCAAAAAATCTAAATATCCAGAAATGAGCTCAATCTGGACTATCGGAAGATTTCTGGCATTAGATAAAAGCCAACATACCTCATGAACTTTCGATCTTCCAAAAGAGTCATTTCCCTCACCCTTGGAAGAAGGGACACATGGCTGCCTGCAGTGCCTGTTAACATCTCAAAGCTCATGCTGGCCCTAGGCTTCCTCAGTATCAGGAGCACCCGTTACACAGTTCATGCTGTTCCTAGTCCTTCTCGCCTCCTCTCCTCCCCTAACCTCCCTGCAGCTTCCCTCCCGCAGCTACTCACCCTCCTTATAACCCAGCTACTCCTGCTCTGCTTCTCTCCCTCCCTGATCTGCTCCTGATTCTCTCGCACTTTGCTCTAGTCTCCATTCCTTGCTACCCTCTCCTCTCTGTAGATAGCCCTGGCCATGTCTAGTCTGCTGGCCCAGTTCAGTCTACTTCTTTTTCTCTCTACTTTGGTGTTGTATGTTTCTGGCCCAGACTTTGTAGTCTAGCCCTGTCTTTAAATGTCTTTAAAAATTAGATGGGTACCTGGAGAAGCTTTTCAAAAATTTTCAGACACTAAAATGTCAGGAATATGATGGACTTGACCTCATGCTATTTGTACAGCCTAGAGATGGAGGATCAGGAGTCAGAAGAGCCTCTACCTACATGCCATAAAAGCCTTCAGTTAGGATTCATATGTACAAGTAACATCATTAACATTTGGAGTGGAAAAATTTAAAGAGCAGTTTCAGGATTTATAGCAAAATTAAGAGGGAAATAAGGAGATATTATACATATACCAACACACAAGCCTCTTTCATTACCAACAGCCCCCATCAAAGTAGTATAGTTGCTGAATGGGTGAAACTGCAAAGACCTAGCAAAGTTCAGTGTTTACATTAGGGTTCACTCAGTGCTGTATATGTGTTGTTCCACAGATCTGAGCAACTGTTTCATGACCATTCTGCCTAGTTTATAGCTCAAAAGTTTCATTTTTTAAATCAGGTAGAAGGGAAGTGTTTGTTATGCATGTTGTATGTCTGAGGACTTGGAGATATAGAGAGTTAAAATAGTCTTATCCATGAGACTTAACCATGGTTACCCAGCTGTCAAATGGCAAATTAAGGCTGAACACTAGGAGGGGCATTTTTCCCCCTACAGAATGGCTGGCTGCTTCCAAGCCTTATTCAGCATCCAGAATCCCCAAAGTTCCATAGAAGGTAGCTCTTGTGTTACAGGGTACTGTGTGTACCTTAAGGCTCCAGAGACAGCTCGGTGGATGGTCTTAAAATCAGGGAGACCTGAGTTGAAGTCCCCAAACCCATATAAATGTCCTTCTAATTCCAGTATTGGGCGATGGCAGTAGAGAGGCAGGAGAATTCCTGTGGCTCACTGGCCAGCCAGCCTACTGGGCTTGGGAAGCTCTGTGCAAGAGAGGTAAAATCTGAAGGTTGTTCTATAGCTTCTACACACAAGCATGCACATGGGCACTCACTCCCCCCACACACACTCATTTTCACAGACAAAACATGTTGGCCAGGTGGATGAATGAATGGATGGCAGATGAAAGCAACTAAAATTCATTATACACAGTGTGAAAACTGTCAATTTTTTTTTCAAAACTGAATGAATGGTACAAACCTCGTGTCAGCCTTCGCAAGTAAAATGGATGCGTACTGAAGACAGGAAAACATAGAACTCAAAGCAGAGAACATAAAAAAGAGGATACTAGAACCCCTAAAGTCATTTAATTGTTGTATAACTCACCATATATATGTATATATTTTCCCCTTCAGGGGCTTGGCTCACAATACCAAAGCCTTCTAAGATGTAAATACTGACCCCAAGTGGTCACAAAGAGAACTTCCATGCCAGAGAAAATCTGGCCAGTTCAGAAAGTTAACTTTGTTTCTTTGCAGGTAAAAGCATGCTGTCGGCATCACTGGTGAGTTCATTTTGCAGCATTTCTCATGGGAATAAGTCTGAACTGCTGCCAGGAAGCTGGCACTTCTGCTCTGTCCAACAATCTGAGATCAGGCTGGTGCTACTAATGTGTCCTGGTTGTGTTGCTTTTGGTGTGTGTGTGTGTATGTGTATGTGTGTGTGAGTGTTTCTGTGTGTGTGCATGTGTGTGTGTGTGTTTGTGTAGAGGAATGAAGGTGAATGCACATGAGTTCTCACATGCTCATGTGTCAGAGAGAGAAAAAGCACTAATCTTTCCTGAGGTGTACAGAGAAAATGTGAGGTTTCTTTTTGTCTGTAGAGGGCGCTGCTTTTCTTCATTCCCCTGTGGAAGCAGCTAAAACTCTTCACCACTTTGTTGCCCCAGCCTCTTGGAACCAATCCATTCAGTAACTCCCCCTTTCTGTTTGAATGACCCCAGGAAACGTAACATCCTTCAGATTTCCACCCCCGTGTGGTACTTGGATATGAAAGATCTGTCCTTGTGACACTATCTCATACAGGGCAGGCGATGGATGCCTTCTTGTGGTGCTCTGCTGCTGGCCACCTGGTAAGATCTTGGTGGTGTGAATCTAAGTCACCCAGAGTATTGATGAGAATGACCCAGGAGTTAAGAATATCTTTTTAAATTAGCAAGTCCAAGTGTCAAGAGAATTTCAGAATTCTATAAAGGGGACCAAAGCAGAGTTTTCCATCTCAGCCAGGCTCAGCAGAGACTCTACACCACCATTTTCTCAACCCTGGATCAGGACAGGATAGCCATGAGCTTCTGAACACACATGCACGCATGTACACACACACACACACACGCACACACACACACACTCCCACCTCTACCTTCAGACTTAATTTCTCTAGTCTGCAAATGTGACTGGTCACTGTTAGAAGCTTGGGTACATTTATTAAGCAGCCAGGGTTGTGTCTGCATAAGAAACACATATTTAATGTAACAACGTATGAATTTAACAAGCAAAACATTGTTACATGTTGTATTGAAGAACCAGAGAAGCACCTCCATTTTGAGCAAAGTCTGTGAACCCAGCTCAAAATAGGCCTTAGTTTTGTTGACATAGGTTCTGGGGACTTTGAAAGGACAAAGTCAAAATGTCCTAGTACAGGAGATAGCAGTGATAGCTGAGGGCTATCTGCACTAATTAACCACAGAATGTCCCAGCACCGGAGATAGCCTATACAGAAAGGGTTTGACCAGCAACCAGATAACTTAAAAGCTAAGACAACAGAGGAATTCTGGAAAGTCCTGCCTTGGCCTGCGGGGTCTTCAACATAGACCTGAAACTGGGGTGAGACATGGGGGGGGGACAGGAACACTAAAGAATTAGGGGCAAGACAGAAGACTTCTGATCAAGCCCCATTGTGTGCTTTATTTTTCAGCCAGCAGTTTAAATAGGAACTCAATGTGGGAAAGTTCACACAGACAGATAGGGTGGGGACATTCCACAGTCAAAAGGTATTCTGCTAAAACAGGATGTGTTACTTTGGAATTCTATCTATCGGTTGCCTAACCGGAAAAGGGACACCTGTTCTCTGGGAATCTGACCGGAAAGGAGACACTTGTTTGTTGCCTGGGGAAAAGCTTAACTCATAGTAAAAGGAAGCCTAATTTGAGTCCTGCCCGAAGGGCTGAATTCTTAGTAGCTTAAGACAGTGGCCACACTGGCCCTTGGTTCCCAATAAAGTCCCTAAGAAACGAGCTAATCAGAATTGTATCCTACTGCGACCCCTGATTGATGTGAAACCTTGTGGGTTTTGCCTTTAAGACCCAGCTTGCAACCTTCTTCAGCCACCTCCACGTCAGTGCTTTGGACGAGGTCCTTGTCACAGCTTGTATCTCTTTTCAATAAATGTGGCTTTTGCATTTTGGAGAGTTCATGTCTCTGGTGGTCTCTCCAGGGGTCTTGTGACCAGGGCACAACAGTATGCTTGTGTTGCCTTGACCACTCTAAAGCTCTAATCCCCAGTGTGAATGCTCTGGGAGGCAAGGGCTTCAAGAGCTGGTTTGTTCATAAGGGTGGAAACTTTAGGAATAAGATTAGCGTTCTTAACAGAAAGCATAGAGTGAGGCTAGGTTCTGTGGGTCAAGTTTAGAGACCTGCATCCAATCTCTGGAACCAATGTAAAGAAGGAAATGAGAAAACTGCCTGGGTGTTCTATGTCCTCCACAAGTGCTATGGCATGTATGCGCACACTCACCCACCCACCACATGTTTCTGTAATGAGGGATCTTCAGGGAGGATCTAGCAGGAAGGGGCCATCTGAAAACAAAGAGCTGACCTCTTCCCAGGGATAATCACCCGTCTTCTTGCTCCAGGACTTCCCAGCCTCCAAATGCATGAGGGATAACTACTGTTGTTGCCATCTAGCTGTTAGAGCTCCCTGAATTTAGGAGATGGCCTGATGCCCCCCCAACTATGAAATTCATCTAATTGCCCAAATCAAAGCTGTGGGGTTTTCCCTTTTTTCTTCCAGTGTTCCAAGCTGTATGGGATGAACTCTTCCTTCAACAGAAGTTCTTGTTCTACATCCTCCTTCTTTAAAAATAGTGTGCTTATAATAATCTGGCATTATTATTTGTGTCTTCCTGGCGTATATGTGAGTTCATGTGTCCACGTGAGCAAATAGAGGAAGGCCTCTAGTATCCCACCCTGTCAGCTCTGCTTTGTTCCCTTATGGCAGGAACTCTCACTGAATTTGGAGGTCACCATTTTGGCTAGCCAACACACGAGTTTAACCTGTCTGCACCCCCCTCCCCACACACACACATACACCATGGTCACAGGTATGAGTAGCCACTCCCGGCTTTTTACAAGGGCACAAGGGATCTGAACTCAGGTCCTTATGTTTGCGTGGCAAGTGTTCTTACCCACAAGGCAATCTTCCCAATCTCCCTTCTACATTTTTTAGCAGAGCCTCAGCTGACCAGCCGTATGAAAGTTTACTTCTTCTGCCATGAAGCGTCCTGTTGCTACAGAATCTGTTTGAAAGGAGCTGACCTCCTTACACCACAGCAGCATGGAGCTAGTCGTGTGTGTGTGTGTGTGTGTGTGTGTGTGTGTGTGTGTGTGTGTGCGTGCGCGCGCGCGCGCGCGTGTGCGTGTGCGTGTGTGTGTGTGTGTGTGTGTGTGTGTGTGTGTGTGTGTGTGTGTGTGTGTACCCACCCACTCACTCACACACATAGAATCTTAGTTAAATATAGACATAAGATTTGGCACATGATGCAAGCTAAACTATTGTCTCTACAACTTTATAACATTGAATTTTACTTTTATTTAAATTTTAGAAAGGAAAGAATTATTCATAAGTCTGTATTTTGAAAATGACTACTGCACTGAAAATTATTTTCCACATCACCCCTTCCCATGAATTTCTCTTCTTGAAGAAACACTTAAGCATTTAAAATAAAGCCTCGAGGTTGCTAAGGACCGAGCTTGGCATCACATGTGCGGGTTGTGTCTACAGGGCGGTTGAACCCTCTTTTCCTCCCAGGTGCTGATGAAAGACTTGTATTTCCTGGAGAGGAATGGGTTGGGGGTTGGCTGCATCATCAGCAAAAACAGCCTCAGAGAAATGGTCTGGCAAAGCTGCTTGTGGGTTTAGCACTTCAATCTTCTGCCAGTGTCAGGAATGATAAAATTCCTGTGAGTCTCTGATAGAAGAAGCAGGAATGGCATCCTTAGGGGTGTAATTAAAGACTCACGTATGTGTAGGATGCCCAGCCCTACAAAGCATATGAAGGCTACACTCTAACTGGAGAGATAAGCTACACTTGTCTGTTTATAGAATGGTAGGCAGAGGCAATTCCAATGCATATTAAAGGTATGTTCTTTGAGGAAGTCTGTAGGACTTGAGATGTGTGTGGGATCAAGGAGAAGATGGGTCAGGAGGAACTGAAATAGACACAGCACAGGCAGCTGCCATGTGTTAGAGCTTGGTGACAATTCAGAGCTGTCACCCATGGCAACAACCTTCTCTGACCATCAACCAGCAATTGATGGGGATTTCCCCCAAGAAAAGTCCTAACCTGAGGTCTGGAGGCTTTCCTCTTAGAGCCATCAGCCTCCTGCCTAAGGAGCTAGGCAGCCTCTGTCAGAATCCTCTACAGAGGGTCAGTGACTTGATGATCACAGTCTATGGTGGAGAAAAGAAGGTCCTTGGCTAAGGGGCTGGGAATGATGGGGGGGTCTGTAGTGTTATCAACAGTTTCTGTTTGCTAGCCTTTACACTCCCACCTAAGAGGTTCAAGTGCCTAGAGCCACAGTTATTCCCATAGCCTTAGATAAACCTCAAGAAAGAATAACCAAACTATTTAACAGATCTCTTCAAACCACCAAGGTCATGCATACCAAGTTTAATTTAATTCTACACATTCTTACTATTTTGGTTGACAATTGTATTTTGTCTTTCAGTTAATTGTCTAAAGACTGAAGAAGTCACTTTTGAAATTATATCTTTCTGATTGACTACTTGGCTATGGAGTTTGTCCTCTAGAACTGTTCCTACAGCTCTTTGTTTCTCAGACCTTTGCTTAAATGTCACCTCCTCAGTAAAGCCTTCTCAAAGCAACTTGGTTAAAATCGGCTCAGATCCAGCCAAGACACTCTGTCACCTAACTCTTTCCTGTAGCTCTTACACCAGCCAGCTCTAGCTGATTTAATAACTTTATTTACTGTCTGTTTTTGTATAGACTCTGACCTGCAGGGGACAGGGACCAGCCTTGTTTTTCATTCTGCATATCTAGAGCCTGGAAGAACTCCTGGATCCTAGTCACCCTGGTACTTACCAACCACAAATTAAATTTGTGGTTGGACTCTCAGCTTCCATGTCTCCCTTCTGACCATTGGCAACAATATCTAGCTAGAGTCATAGCTCCGGGTCTTCATTCTAATGTTCCATGAAGATCCTGTCAGCCAGTGTGCTTACCTCCAGGGATAGCCAAAGGTCAGGACAAATGCTGAAGTGTTTGCCAAAGTGGATCACCCCTAAAATTGGCTACTATTACCAGTACTTTATTATATCATCAACTTCTCAGTTAAAAGCTGCGTGCCCTGAAAGTTGGAACCAGGATTGAGCAGAATTTTCTGGGTTTCCAGTGGTGGCATGGGCTGAGTCGCTCCGTGTGTAGGAGCCACCTGAGGACAGCAGCTGAGAGATCAAGAGTTAGTGAGCCAGGTGTAATGCTCACCTGCCGTATCTACCGCCTCTCTGAACCTGTGCTCCTGGCTTATCCACAGACCAAAGGGACAGGATGCTTAGATGGTTGCCTCAGGAGTTTATTGAGCAAGAGAAAGGTTGGAAAAGATTGGGGACAGTGTGAGGAATAGTGCTGAGTAACTCTGTCTTAGGATTTTAGAAAGGTTTGTAAGTGGAATGTTAACTGAAACTCAAGACAGAGAGATTCAAACCTGACACCTAGGCTGATGCTTGTAATTCCAGCACTCAAGAGGTAGAAGCAGGAAGATGAGGAGTTCGAGGTTATCCTTGGCCACACAATGAGTTCGAGGCCAGCCAGGGCTATGCAGAGAAACTCTGTCTAGGAAAGAAGAAGAGAAGGAGGCAGAGGAGGTGGAGGAGAAGAAAGAAAGAGAGAGAGGAAGAAAAAGAAAGAAAAAATAAAGAGAGAGAAGGGGGATAGGCTAGCTACCAATGTGAAAGAGGCCAGGCACGGCCAGGCACGGCCCGGCTGGAGGCCAGCAGACTCACCAGACCCCCAGGGGCCATCACTGACCGACAACTCCTCCTCCCAGACAGTGACCAACAAACAACTCAGCCTGAGACTTGAGACTCTGCTCCCATGCCTTTGACTGGTCCTAGTTCATCTCTCATGTCTGTGATCTATTAATTGCTTCCCTCTCTCTTCCCTGTCCATCCCTGCCGGATGCATTTTCATGAGGCACCATATTTCTCAGTCAGCTTCTGCTCAGACACATCCAATAGCTCCCAAGTCTTGGCAAACAATATCTCAACTCCTCCATTTAAAATTTCTCTGTAGGCAAATACCTGTCTCTCCTCACATCCACGGGGATGCTCAAGCTGTAGCTTGCTCATTTTGTGTTCCTCTGGAGTTTAAGAAATATGATTAAATACAAAATAAAAGGGGGCTTGAGCTTTGGTTTTGTGGCTAAGAGCACTTGTTTTTGCAAAGGACCTGGGTAGGATTCCCAGCACCCACAGGCTCACCACTTCTTTAGGCACCCCACATGCATTGATGAACATACATTCAGGCAAAGCATTCATATACACAAAATAGAATAAAGATAAAAAATTTAAAGAAATAAAGTAGAAGCCACCAGTACTGCCACATAGTCACCAATTTCCTTCATCTATCATTTCTCACCTAATGGATTAAGAAGAAATATAGGGCTAAAATACAAAATTTTCTTGTATTTAGGCATTCGGAAAATATGTGTTGCTGTGGATGGTTTCTCAATGACAAGATGCAAAACTTCCTGAGATTTTTTGTCCTTTGAGAAACTCTACAGCTTTTCCCAGCGGGGAAGTTCTGCTCTCCAGAAGACGCCTGCTGTAAAAAGCCCAAAGCAGCTGTGCAGGCCACAGAGGAAGCTAGTCCTGGCTCAGTAAAGAACCAAACCAAAACAAAACCTCACCTGCAGTTGCATGGCAAAGTTCCCAGATGGGCAGCTTGAAATAAAGAGGTGATGTGAGGTGTTCGATATAAAAGAAAATAAAACTGCCGGAAACAGACATCTCCTCTCCTAAACTGACTCCTTCAATGTGTGCAAAGAGCAACGGGGCTCGGGGTAAAAATAGTGTTTGTTGATGTGGGGTGATGTGCTTGTCCATCTAGTCAGAAACTGCAGCGTCCCAACCTCTTCTGCCTCAGGAGAAGGCTCTAAGAACGGTCATGGGGGGGAGGATGGACTGGAATTACAGACATGGGATTAGTATTAAACTACATGGCGATGGCAGAATGGTGTCCAGTGGTCAGATGTACCCTTTGTTTCTTCATGCCTGTCATGCCATATCTAAGCAGGAGCAGCAGTCATGCCAGCCAGCACCTTGGAACAGCAAGGTGGGAAGGCAGGAAGAATAGTTAGCAGCACCCACATGGGTCAGGCAAGCAGAGGAAGTTTTATCTTGTAAAGCTATGAAGGTCAGCACCCTGATTGTCATTTTGCAAGCTAGAAGTTGGGAATTCCACCAGTGATAGAAATTGCCCAGGCAGACATATGTGAAAAGTGTCAGGTGACTCCAGCTTGTCTGAGTCTAGTGTCACTGGTACAGATGATTACATCCAGTAGATTAAGTACCATGCATGACAGCAAACAGAATAGGAGCAAGTTGGGCATGCTCCAAACTCAACATACCAAGCGGAGCTTCTTTGCTACAGGGCTTCATGGGGTGTTTGATGTTTTAATACACCCTGCATAGAGCTACCCTGTCTGATTCCCCTGACTTAACTCATTACAGAGTTATCATCACCATCAATCATCAACAGAGTCCTACTATATAATCCAGGATGGCCTCAAACTCATGACCCTGCTGCATCAATTTTCCAGTTGCTGTCATTACAAGTGTGTGTCCCCATACCTAGCACTGAAGAATGTTTTTTGTTTGTCTTGGAACATCCCTTGAAACCTACCCTGAGATTCTTGCAGATCTCTCCACCCTCCCTGAGATCCTAAGCCCACCTTGAGTGGCTTGAACTCCACTTTTGGAAAGATCCAGAAAGTACCACAGGCACTGGCAGAAATATGAATGAAATGTGTGGGGACCCAGAGGGGGAAAAAAGAGAAGTCATGGCCTTTTATCTAACAGCACTGCTCTCAGCAAGCATTGCTTGGCAATACTCTTGTATTTGTTTGATCTTTGTAAACACTAGTGGTGGAAACCACTGGAACCTCCATTGTGCAGGTAAAAAAACCTGAGATGCAGAAAAGTCTGAAAACACACCTATGAGTATGTAGCTCATAATGCTGGGCGTTGCATTTGAGTGGCATGGTTCTTTAATGCCTCATGATCATTCATACTGAAGAGACACTTAGCTGTGTTTGTGGAGGGTAAAGAGGGCAGTTGTGGCAGAAGGTTAACAGCTGTCTGGTATAAACGCTTACTCACATCAACTTATGTTTGGAATCTAGGCTGTTTTGTGAATATTTGGTGGTTCCTGCCTTGCCATTCACAGTGTTGAGTGTTGAAGGCTCAGCTGTGAATATATAGGACTTTACAACCCAATAGAAAGCACATGAATAGATAGATCATGGCAACATAGTATCAGAAATGGGCCTGAGAGTCCAAGAAAATGCCCACACAATGCAAAGTTTTTTGGGCAAGGCAAAAAGTTTTACTTCTGCAGAAAGGTAAGCAGTCCAGCAAGCAAACACACTCAGTGAAACCCTGCTTCTTAATGCAAAGGGGTCCTGTGTCTCATTCTGAGTTATTAGAACTTGGTCTCACATTCTTGCACAGCTGGCTAACTCAGCGGTGCAGCTGATAGGTAAGGGGTCACGTTCGAGATCAGGACGTCACCTCATACACATACCTTTACCTTGGGAAATCCTGGGAGAGGATTGTTGTCAGAAGATGTCCTTACTAATTTCTTTAAAGATAGACCATTCTTTGTCTCATTTAACCCTTTGATAGACAGGCCAGGCCATCTCATTTACATGTTGTACATGCAGGACTGTTATGAGCAAGGGACTAGAGATTTTGGGAGAAGGAAGGGCCCCTGGCCAAACCCCACACAGCATTCTTTCTATCACTTGGTTCATAAGGCTTCCTCCAGATCATGAATGGGAGTTGGTGTGGAAGCAGTTCTGGGAGACCAGACCTCCTTGTTTGTCTCATATCAGCAACTTCAAAATCTAGCCTGAGAGTAGCCTTCACACAGCAGTGGGGTTACTACTCTGTGGTAGAAGGAGCATGGTTCTGGAGCCTCCCTATTCTCTTCCCTGGCTTGGAGGCATCCACTATCATCCCCTTGACATCAGCAAGGGCACTATCCTGACATGTCAGGAACATGTGTTTTCCCAGCATGCTCTCCTGTATTTTCTGGTCCTGCTGTAGAGAGGTGGAATCTTGAGACTACTCTGACCAATGAGTGATAACAATGCCAAAGTGCATTGCTCTGAGACAAAGCATTTGAGGATGGGTAGGAGGTACCCTCCACTATGATCTTTTTCCAGCTGCAGCAGTGGCTGAGATAGTTCAGATGTTGCAGGCACAAACATGCCAAATAGCCTCCACTAGCCCACATCTAGAGCAGAGCATAACCTCCACCAAGTAGCATGACAGAAAAGTAGACTTTGATTTGTTTAGCCAACATGAAGGATTTGGAAGTTGTTGACCAATTTACTGAACCAAGAAGCCACTTAACAGAGGGTAATTAGGTAGCATAGAAGAAAGAAATTAACTCTTGACATTAATAACCCTGTCAACAGGAAGAGCAAAACAATTGACTTTTGTATAGTGTTTTTGTACTCTGTGTGTGTGTGTGTGTGTGTGTGTGTGTGTGAGAGAGAGAGAGAGAGAGAGAGAGAGAGAGAGAGACAGAGACAGAGACAGAGACAGAGAAAGACAGAGAGAGAGACAGAGAGAGAGAGAGACAGAGAAAGAGAGAGACAGAGAGTTGACTCTGTAGACCAGGTTAGTCTCAAACTCATAGATCTGCCTTCCTGTGATTCCCCAGTGCCGGGACTAAAAAGGTGTGGACCACCATACCTGGCTAGACCATATATTTTTAATTTTGAAATTTTTCTTAGATTTGTGTGCGTGTGTGTGTATGTGTGTGTATATGTGTGTGTGTCTGTGTATATGTGTGTGTATGTGTGTGTTTGTGTCTTTCTGTGTGTACATATACATAAGTGTGTGTGCCCTGGCACTTCCATGGAGATCAAAGGATGACTTGCATGAGCCAGTTTCACTCTTTATGGAGTTGGTTGCTGAGAAGGAACTTGAGTTTGCAGGATGAGGCCACTGCTTTTACTCCCTGAGCCATCTCATTGGTCCCAAAAGTATACAGAGTTTGAAGTCAAACAAACCTGACCTTCAAGCTCTGACTTAGCCACTTCTTAGTTGTGGCTATTTTTTGGCTCTGTGATTTCAAGCAAGTTGTTTAGGAAGCAGAGGATCTTCTCTACTGTATTATGAAGGTGTCTAGTCAATAGCAAAAGCTTGCAGGTGCTTACCTTGGTCTTAATAGGCATTCAAGAAGTGAGACCTATGAACGATGTTGGCTAGAGATGCAAATTCATGGGACACAGAGAGTTATGAAAATGATCCTAACTTCATAAAAGTAACTTTTATCCAGATGCCATCTCATCTCAGAGAACTATATTAGTTATATAACAGGTCACTCTCTGGAAAACCTTAGTGCATGAGAAAAACTCAAACCCAAACCAAAACGAGACAACAAACCCAAACTAAGACATTGAAGCCAGAGAAACTACACTTGAAGTCTTGTCTGCTAACTTAGTCTGTGATTGACAGTGGCTGAATCTTGGCTTCCTTAATCATAAAATGTGCTCACAATCTGTGGTCCTGTGCCTACCACAAAGTGTTAGTAGTTAAAGCAACAGAGTAGAACAGAGATCTGAAAATCATAGCTACAGGCATTAAAAAATACATGACAGCAGAGTAAGAAATGCAGATGCCATTCATGGAAAATCAAAACAGCCCCATGCAACATGATACCTGTGCAAAATGCAGACATTCAATGTAATGTCCAAGAGGAGAAATGAAATTAGGGCCAAAGAGTGTTCAATAAATAAAGTCAACCATGGCCAGCAAGATATTCAGTGGGTAGCGAGCATCTTTACCAAGTTTGAGCTCTGAGTCTCCACAGTGGAAGGAGAAAAGTGATCTAACTTCCATACCCATGCCATGGCGTGCATTCACATGCCCCATTGTCTAGCAAGTGAATATAATAAAAATAAAGTTACATAGCTCTAAAAGTGCAACAGTAAGGGCTTGAACACATTTAGAAATAAGAAACAGTACTCAGCCAGTAGTGGGTCCCCACTTTCTTCACAAGTTTATTCTGAGATGCTGCAGAGATCAAGCATATGAACACAAAAGTTCTATCTCCTCCTTTTGTCAAGAGCTCCATTCTGGGCAAAGAAACTGTTCAGAGAAAGAAACTCCTTCAGCAGGAAGCTGTCACCAGGGTGGCACCTATAAACTGATGAGATGACACCAGAGCCCTCATATAGAAGACACCACTTGATGGCATAGGCAGAGTCAGACAGTCTGCTTCCATGGAGTCAGGTCCCCGGAAGAAGAGGTCTAGGCAGATTGGCACCTCAGTGGCCACCACATCTCATGACATCAGATTTCGAGACTTGGTCCTCTTCATTTTGGAGAAGAGAATGGGAACAACTCGGAGGGCCTTCCTCATGGATCTGGCTCGACGGAAAGGGTTCAGGGTGGAAAGCGAGCTCAGGTAGGATGGCCCTGGCTGCTGTGCCAGCAGACAGGGGCCTTGAGGGCATCTTCAAGACACCCAAGAAGCCAGTTTGCCAAGAGGGACAAAATGAGATCATATAGAAACTAATTAGCACCAAAAGATAAGAGTTATAAAAAAAGACTGACTCAGAGATGAATTACCCAGGGGTAATAACCAGAAAATAGTCAGAAAACTTCATGTTTAAATCACTCAGTTTTGTTTTTTACCAAACTGAGCCAATACTACTGGGTTCAGGTTTTTTAGATCGCTGCCTGGGAGGGAGAATGGATTGGTGATTTGGCTCTGACTTAGTCACACCTGGCTGTGCTAAGGGCTTATGGTGGGCTAGGCTGAGATGGCTCACCACAGGCACCTGAATGAACTCGGAGACAGTTTTGCAAAGAGTGGTCCAAGTAGGCTTCAGAATGAGATGCTGCCTAAAGATGTTTCTCTAGGGGTGACAGATGCTACCATAGGGTGATGCGGTAAGAGTCAGGGAAGCAGTCAAAGTACCATTTAGACCCAGCTAGACAGAATCCCTGTCAGTAAGCAGCGGTAACCATTGCTTTTCTGACTATTCTATACAGTCACTGTCTTGAATCAGTGAGGAGAATCACCTTAATCCAGAAGGCTGCAGTAAAGGCCCTGATGCATATGACAGCTGCAGACAGAACTGCCCTGGGTACAGTGGAGAGTGTGGGAGATCAACTCAGTTTACTCTGTGTGACTGTGCAAGGCGTAGGTCGAGCATAATATGTCAGAGATGATACGACTTTTATGTGGTATTTTGAATTTTAAGTCTTAAGTCTTTGAATTAAATAAGAAAATTATCAAACGTTTTTTTGCTGATGAAATGTTGGCTTTGAGGCATTGCAGAGATGCATTTCCAAGGTCAATAACCAGGTGCGCCAGACTCTAGACGCTAAATTGAGGGGATAATTTGTTCTTTTGATAAAATGTCCCCAACTGAAATTTTCTGAGTTTCTGGGATTCTCTCTTTCCTGCCACATGCTCTTCTGCTTTGTTCTCTTTTAAGTCATTACAACCACTTTCAATTTTGTTCCCTAACGTTCTTCTCATGCAAGCCTAATTTCATCTAAGTTTTGACTGTAACTAATCTGTTAGACTTATATACACTGTTAGCATTAAAGGGGGGAAATCTAGATAGGTCAAGGAGCGGGGGTAAAACCTGAAAAAATATTAAAGAGAAATTTAAAAACAGAAATGAAAGTTCTTAGCAGATATGAAGATGCTTTTCGTGATAAAGAAATTGAGCATGGGGCAGTAAGGAAGGCGAGAGCTGTCTGCCTGGGGTACCACTTACTCAGAAAGCTCTCTGATAAAAGGTCCAGTCTTCAGAGGAGGCCCCACTGACTGAATCACCAACGGAGCAAATTGGCTGAGGCAAGTGTTTAGGGTGATGATCTGGAAGCAGGTAGCTTTCTTGGCAAAGCGAATTGAAAAGACAGAGTGGTGCTCAGATGCTGGCTGCCAGGACGGTGCCAGCTGTTCAAGAGAGAGAGGAAACAGATGCCTAGTGAGCAAGCCCCTGCTGTGCATACCATGGAGCAGAGTTCTCAGGCTGAGAGGCTGCAATACTCAACACATCTGTGTACTGTAGAGGAAAATGAACCACAGGAAGCAGGAGCCCTGGCACTAACAGAATTTCTGTGCTCAGATACAGAGTCATTCACTTCTGTAGGGAGAAACATCTAGACTTCACCTCCTGTCTCTGACCTTTCAAGATCTGTAATTCTGTACAGTTCCCTCCCTGTTTTTTCCCTGACTTGGGCATTCAGATCAGTGTTCTGTCTGATGTGATACTGAGACCAGAGAAAAGATGTCGGTACCCTTTGATAAACTTTACGGTAGTACAAGTGAAAAGTGTGATTATTTTCCTATCTATTAATTAGATCCATTGACCTGCACAGTCGTGCTGAAAGGGTTAGATTGTTTCTCCACAATATAAACTAGGGCATACAGCAGTCATAAGAACAAAGGAAGGAAAGCACTTGTCAGAAGTAAGAAAGTGTATGTGCTCAGATTTCTGTGTCTTTCAACTTTATAATAGACATACTTTGTTTTTGAGTCAGAGTCTCTCTAGATACCCTGGCTGTCCTGGAACTCACTACATCGATCAGGCTGGTCTCAAGCTCACAGAGACTCTCATAACCTTGTGTCCCAAGTGCTGGGTTTAAAAACATGGACCTCCGTACCTAGACCTGTTTCCATAAACAACAATAGAGCCTACAAAATTGCTTAGTGGGTAAGTGTGTTTGCTGCCCACCCTGTCGATCTGAGTTCAATCTCTGGTAACCACATCGTGAGAGGAAAGAGGTAATTCCCATAAGTCACCCTCTGACTTCTACACACACACACAATACATGTTCAGACTTTTAATCTGTGGCAGGAGAGATGGCTCAGTGGTTAAAAGTATCCATCGATCCTCCAGAGGACCCGATTAGTTTCCAACACCCACAGGGTAGCTCTCAACCACCTGCAATTCCAGTTCCAGGAGATCTGGTGCACCAGGAACCCAAGTGATGCACAGACATACATGCAGGCAAAACTTATATACATCAAGAAAAATTAATAAAAAATTAAAAATAAAAATGAAGATAAAATGATTTTTTTTTTTGAAGAAAGAGTACTTCTGGGGTAGGAAAAATGGCTCAGCAGATGAAATCACGTGTACATGCTTGACAACCTAAGCTCAACTCTTGGAACCCAGGTTGTAGCCGGAAGTTTCTGTCCCAACAACAGCTCCCAAAGACCCAGCAGCTGCTTCCCAAGTCATTGACTCTGACTCCAGGGGCTTAATATTATGGTAACTGCTGGGCCAGTAGCTCAATCATATTACTATCTAGCTTTTACACTTAAGTTAACCCATAATTCTTATCTATGTATAGTCACATGGCTTGGTATCTTTGCTCAGTCCAGACTTCTCATCTTATTTCCTCTGCATCTGAATCAGTGTTTTATTAAACTAATATGAGTGACAATTTTTTACAGTATACAAGAGCATTTTTTCACAGCACCAGGTAAGGGATAAAGGGAAGCAACTCTACAGAGGTGATTTCTGACATACATATGTGCACCATGTCACATGTTAACACAAATCCACACATGCAATAATATTAGTGGTTAATGATAAAAATTTATTAAGAGTAGAAAAGGCAAGGGTACTGACAACAGTGTTGACCACACTTCTTTCTTGCTTTGTAAAATTTAAAGCCCGAGGCAAACAGTATGCTATGCTCTGACACAGGCTGCAGTGACATGGCTGATGTCTACTTTTGGCTACCAAGAGGACCAGTCTTGGTCCTACGTTCCCTGAGATCCTCAATGTATTAGACTCTCTGAAGTGATTCTATTCTCTACAACACAAATGTGTTGAGTGAAATGCCCAGCCATTCTATGTGCCATAGGAAGCTGGTTTCTAAAACATGAATAAGAGATATCAAGTCCCTTGACTTAGTTTGGACATCAAAGAAAAGGATACTTCATTTACTCTGTGACCAGCATCCTAGACTTTAGAGCACATTGCTGACTCAAACTCACCTGGTATAGGCTGAGAAAATGGACCCAACCTTCCTGTTTTCTCTGCCCCGATTGCATCCTGAGTTCCTATACAGTGAGCTACTTCAAAACTTTCATCTGCCATCTACCCTTCTCTATAAATATATTTACTAAACTTCCCTGTCTTGAAACAAATCATTGTTGTTGAGTCAGAAGGAGCTAAGACTGAGAAGGATGAAGGTCTCGTCTTTCTATTCATCTAGGAGCTTTACACTTTCCCAAGCTGACACAATGCACCAGAGGACAGACAGCATTATCCAGCCAAGTCCTTCACAGCTTGCCTGCAACGGAAGACATTGTTTTCACTGAAAGGGAGAATCTTCTTCACACCATCACAAAAGACGGGAGAATCATTAACTATATCTTGATTGCCCATTATCTTAGATTCTTTTTCTTCCTTTTTTTTAAGATTTGTTTATCTTGATGTGTATCATGTGTTTTACCTATACATATGTGCACTGCATGGGTGCAGTGTCTTCAGATACAGAAGAGGGTGCCAGACGCACTGGAACTGGATTTACAGGTGGCTGTAAGTCATGTCACATGTCAGCTCTGGGAACCGAACTAGGAACCTCTGCAAAAGCAGCAAGAGCTCTTAACCACCAAGTTAACTTTCCAGTCCCTCAGTTTCTTTTCTGTTGCTGTGACAAAATACCCTAACCAAAGCAACTTGAGGAAGCGAATATTTAGAGATCATACTTCACTGTCTGTCCTATTAAGTAAGTCACAGTAACAAGAGCTTGTAGGAGCTGGTCTCCTCACACACAACAGGTATGGAGAGCGATGAATGCCTTGCATGCTTTCATTTTTCTCTTTTGTGACTGCAGATTCAGGGTGACTGAGAACTAGCCTTAGCCTCCCCAGTTCATTTCTTCCCAAAAGCGTGTGCTGGGTGTAGGTTATCTAACCTGTCTGCCTCTGTTCTCTGTCTGTTCGCAGTTTGACTTTGGCAGTGTGACCCCACACACACACTCATTATCTCAGAGCTATTGCCATCAAACCCTGTGGGGGATCTCATGGTAATAAAGCCCCACATTTTTCACATGAATATTGGTGGAGACTCTCATTAATCATACATTGTGTGTGTGTCTGTGTGTACCTATGTGTGTGTCTGTGTGTGTGTGTCTGTGTATGTGTGTCAGTGTGTGTGTGTCTGTGTGTCTGTATGTGTATCTGTGTATATGTTGTGTCTGTGTGTGTATATGTGTGCGTGTCTGTGTGTGTCTTTGTGTGTGTGTGTCTGTATGTGTGTCTGTGTGTGTGTCTGTGTGTCTGTGTATGTATGTGTGTGTCTCTGTGTGTGCCTGTATGTGTGTGTCTGTGTGTGTCTGTATGTGTGTCTGTGTGTGTGTATCTGTGTGTGTCTGTGTGTGTCTGTGTGTGTCTGTATATGTGTCTGTGTGTGTCTGCCAGAAGAGCGGGGAGCCACAGGGGGAAGAAGTCAGCTCAACTCCACAGAACTCAATAGCTGATTTGGTTCACACTTTGGGAGTCTGACCCTGAATGGTTTATTTTAGGCATTTTAAAGCACAGAGCATTTTGGTGGAAACTATTCTGGTGATAATTAATACAATCCCACATGCACAACAAAGCATACCTAAAGGAGCAAAGTGAGCTAAATACAGATCAAACGTGAGCACATCAAACTCTTTGTAAAGTTCATAAAGATAGCCTCTATGAGAAAAACACGCTTATGGTGAGGGTCTGAGGGAGGGTCTGGTGCTGGAAAAGTCTCTGGGCACCAAGTTCACCAGGCATAGAAGTATGTCTTCTTTAGCCTCCTGTCTGGATAACAAGCATTACATTCCTTCCCTTGAGGGGACAAGCCTGTGTGCTTACACTCCAGGTTCTCGTAGAGTGTATCTGTGAATACAAAGACCTCTGTGCCTCCTATAGCACACTAGCATGGTTTCCAGAGGTTAAGGGTACGTCCCTGGGATGATCCCCTCTAAAATGCTGGCCTGTAAAAGCTCATGGTTGCAAGAAGGATTTACTGTTCTAGCCAAACCCAGCAATGGGAAGATGCACCCAGAGCTCTGTCTTAGACAACTGCTTTGGAAATCTCCAATGCCCAATGCTTTCTCTGCCGCTTCAACACCACTCAGACATTAAATTTGAACATCTAAGTCCTGACTGACAATAGCAATGTTTTTTTTTAAATTCCTGTATGAAATTATATTTGACAGACATATTTAACAAAAAAGAATCTCACATATTTATGGGGTGCCAAATAATAACTGATCCGTGTATGCAATGTGGAACCATCAAATTGTAGTGTTTCTGTAGCTTTGTTCTCTTTGTCATGGAAAGATTCAGGGAGACAGCTCTCACTTCCCATTCATAGGAGTGAGTGCTTCACTCTGGGATACCCTGGTGTCCCTTGTTTATGCTGGTCCCTCTTCCCTGGTCCCCTCACTATTGCTGAGTGAAGTCTGGCCTTGATGCTTTGATCAGTATCCAGCTCTGTATATAGTTTGGAGTGTTCTATCACTTCAAAATTCTGGTGTACAAAATCAAACTGTTCAAGGACATTGCTGGTATAAATAAATAAAAAAAATAAAAAATAAGCTGAGGGTCAGATGAAAGAGATGGGTTACACATTCTTGAAAAGCCGATGTTGAAGACTGGATCCCTAACACACATCTATTATTTCTTTGCTTTTCTTCTTGCTATACTCCTCTGCATCTTCTAATAACATCCATGGAGAGCCCTCTAGAGAAGAGGACTTACTCCTTAGGATGTCATGGGGTCAGTCACCTTATGGAGCTGACTCCTAGATCTCTTCCTAGCCAGCCAACCCCCACCCTCATGATTGTACAGGGCCAGTAGATAGACCTCATACACAGAACTTTGACTATTTTCTTTACTATGTGATTTTTAGTTTATTTGTAGTTTACGTGTGTGGGCACCCATGTACCATGGCATGTGCAGGAAAGTCAGAGGACACCTTTGTAGGGTCAGGTCTCCTTTCACTGTGTGGATCCCAGGAACTAACTCAGAGGCTCAGAGGTTTGGTGACAGGTGCCTTTATCTGCTGAGCCATCTTAGAGACATATACATATACATATATATACATATATATACACACACATATGTATATATATATATGTACATACATACATACATGTGTGTGTGTGTGTGTGTGTTTGCGCGTGTGTGCACGCGCACTCGCGCAGTAACTTTCAGGAAACATTTGCTCAGAGGCTGGAAGTGGGGAGCAGAGAAAATCCTGAGTGAATGTGTATTGTTGAAACAGACACACAGACATAAAAAGGACTAATGCCTCAGACCCATGGAAAATTGGCAAAGCCTTTCTCTGTTCTGAGTGCAAATTCTGACAATGTGTACAAAAACTAGCAACAGTTAGTTTGGTGTCTTTCCATCAGGATGTGCACAGCCTACCTGACCTCAGCTTTGCTGTGTCTGTGTGTCTGTCTGTCCGTTCTTCACTCCCTCACTACCCCCAGTCAGGTCAAGGCAACAGGCCACATAGGTTGTGGTAGCTGTAGAGACAGCCCACAATTAAGAGCACTGGCTGCTCTTTCAGAGGATCCATGTTAGACCTCTAACACCCACATAGTGCTACGACCTCAGTCTCAGGGTATCCAATGCCCTCTTCTGACTTTGGTGGGCACTGGGTAGTTATCAATGTGTTTCATAGACATACATGCAGGTAAAACATCCATAATCATAAAATTAAAAAGATATTTGCTCAGACAGTAACTTACCTGTTGACTATGAAACCATCCAAGGAAGAAGCTGTGTTAGTATTTTTTTGCAAATATAGTTTTTCTTCAGTCTATGATTTCTACTGTTGTCATCTGCAACCTAACTAAAAACTTTATATTTTATAAATTCAAGAGCAAAATAAAATAGAAAATGTATTTTTGTTCTGATCCAAACTACTTTCTATTTCAAAAATTATGAGCTTCGAGTTAATGAGAAACTTCATAATATAAGATATAGTTAAAGAGTCAGGTGAGATCCTGGCCAGGATGGGAATGGAAAGCTGTCTCTATTGATGCTGCTGTGAGTGGATTAAAACCAAGCTAACTGCCTTATTCTCAAGGACTCTGAAACACATTGGTTGCTAAGAGAACTAGCTGAGCTGGGGTGGGGGTGGGTTAAGCTGGCTTTTCTAAGCAGCTCAGTTTAACTATAAATACTGCTAAAGTCGTTATTTACAAAACATCCAATACGACTTCTCCAAGGCAACAAAGATAATCATGGAAGTGAGTGACCATCCACGAGAGCTCAGAAAGTCACAGCAGAAGGGGCGGGGGTGACAAAGGCTGCCTTCCTTTTTTATAGAAGGCTTCTTAAATAATATGGAGGAGCAAGGTAGTGCCAGCTTGGGAGGGGAGGACATGGACAGGCAGATCGATACATGAGAAAAATACTCAGAGCTAAGATTTGTAAGATAATTCCATAACACACAGCTTTTGAACACCTGAGCCCTACCTCACAATTCTAGCAATAATTTGAATTTCTGGATGAAATTATAGTTGTCACATATATTCTAGTTAACATATAACTGTTTATGCAGTAAAAAACAATAATTCAAAGTATGTATGCACTGAGAAAGGATCAAACTGTAGTGTTTCTGTCTCTTTGCAGTTCTATTTCTGGGTGTCTGGAGCCACCAAGTGCCTCCTTCCTAGTTCCCCATGATGTAAAGGACAGACTGTTGTGAACTGTGTGTGTCTATGTGTGGTGGGGACCGAACATCACAATTTATTCCTTCCTTTTTAAAAAATATTTATTTTAATGTTATGTGAATTGGTGTTTTGCCTGCATGTGTAAGTGTGTAAGGGTGTCAGATCTTGGAATTATAGACAGTTGTTAACTGCCATGTGGATGCTGGGATTTGAACTCAGGTCCTCCAGAATAACAGTCAGTGCTCTTAACCACTGAGCCACCTCTCCAGCCCTATTCCTTCCTTTTAACTGCATTTTGGCATCTGTTATCCATTTTCCTCTGCCCTTCCCCTTCTCAACATGCTTCTTTTAATTGTCCTTAAATGGAACCACTAAAGCTGTAGCAATTTCCTAAGAAATGGTGCTCTTAAAAACCATGGTCTGATACAGAGAAAACAATCTTGGTAAGAATGTGGCTGTGGCTTGGGAAATCTGTTGTTAAAGAGGTGGCCATGCAAGCATGAGGATCTGAGTTCAGATCCCCAGCACTCGTGTAAATAGCTCTGTACAACAATATCTGTAACCCTGTGCTAGAGCAGCCAGGGATGGGGTCTGCTGTCTTCCAGCCTAGTCGTGAGCTGGGTTCACTGAGAAATCCTGTCCCCAATAAATAAATAATAAATGAGAACAAGTTGGAAAGTATCTAAAGCAGACATTTTAAATTGTCCTCGTGTGTGTGTGTGTGTGTGTGTGTGTGTGTGTGTGTGTGTGTGTGTGCATACATTCATACAAAAACCAAACATATATACAAAGAAATACAGATGTTGCGTGGGCTAGAGAGCTGGCTCAGGGGTTAGGAGCACTGGTTTCTCTTCCAGAGGACTGAGTTCATTTCCCAGCACCCATGTGGCAGCTGACAGCTGTCTGTAACTCCAGTTCCGGGGGATCTGAACTCTTCACACCAATGTATATAAAATAAAGGGCTTTTTTTTCTTTTCTATTTTTTTTTTAAAAAAAGAACCAATAAAAGCATTTTTAATAAAAAAAAAAATACAAATGTGCACAGCTTTTATATGCTCAGGCTTGTACCTCCTAAAATGACCTCAAGAGGAATGAGCAGTAAGTTGGAAACATACCATTATTGAATCAGTGTGGGATCTAGTTTAGTGCTGCTGAAGAAAAGACCCTAATCCACAACCATGTTGCCCAAAGTGCAGTTCTAGGTTGTACTATGGTTCACAGTATGGCTGCTCCAATACCATCTTTCCTTCCCTTGGATCCTGGGGGGCTGGTGGAAGAACCAAGTGGAAGTGGCACTGTGTGACTTTTGAGACTAGATAATGGCAGGCCACAAGGACCCTGCTTGGACACTCGGTCTGGGACATGAGAGACACATGTAAGAAGCTGACTTCTCTCTTAGATAATGTGTTTGGGTTCAGAGAAGCAGCTTACTTCAACCTTGTTGTCATATTGTTGTGTTAATCTGTTTTCCATTGCTGTAACAAAATGCCCGAGGTTGACTAACTTGTAAAGAAAAGAGGTTTTATTGTACCTTGCAATTCTGGAGGTCTAAGAGCATGGTACCAGCTGCTCAGGTCTTGTAAGGCCTGGTGGCATTCTAGTGGCAAGATTGTATGCTAACTTAGGAGGCCAGGAAGCAGGGAAAGGTCAACTTTCTTTCCTTACAATCACTCTTGGAAGAACTGACTGGATCCTGTGAGGACTAAACAGATCCCATGAGAACTAACCAGATCCCGTGACAACTACATTAATTCCCCCAGAGAGCAGTGCCTCAACTACTAATTACTTCCCATTAGGCTTCACTTTTTATAGGCTTTATTACCATCTACATTGTCACATTGGGGACCAAGATTACAAACATGAACTCTCCAAGAACACATTGAAACCATATTCAAACCAAGCATTTGCCAAATGAAACCAGATAGACCGTCAGCACCTCCTAGGCACCACACACATCCAGAAAGTTGAGTTATAAAGTTCCTGAATATATTTGGTTTAACTTAGGAACAGAGAAATATTATTTTAGAACTATTGATGATTCATTAATTCAACACATAGCTATTGATCATGGCTATAAATCTAGCCTTAAGCTGGACACCAGGCATGGTTGTACCCCAGGTGACATTACTGTTCCTGATCTGAGGAACAAGGACTAAGGTGAGTGTGTGATGGGTAATTACCAACTGAAGGAAAGGAGGAGACTGAGTCTCAAACAAGGTGGGAGGGGAGCATCAGCACTTGAGGTTGGTTTGTGGTACCCCCCCCATAATGTGTGCGTCACAGGCTCCAGCCTGCAGCTTCCTTCTTCCTGGGTGGACCCTGAGTTTTCTGTTTTGCAGGAGGCTGAGGAACAAACGCTACCCCAGAAAAAAGCACAATCAATAAAAACCTTGTCAACCTTAGTCCTAAAGGTCATGACCAAGAAACTAAGTGAAAACTGAACTCTGAAATCTCAGCAGTTCCTTGGGTTGTTTGAAATAGGTCAGAGACATCTGCCTGAGATGCCTATCATTGCAAACTATAATTGCAAAGCCCGGGCCTCCCTGGTAGGCAAGATGGTGTCTACCTCAGCCTTATTGTAGATTTATTTGCTCTTACATGTGTATTTCACTCATCAGTAATAAAATTATGGTAGATAGTTCATAAGAAAAATAAGAAAGTGTAGAAAAGTGTCTTGATCAAATAAACAAAACCTCTCCTAGAGATCTAACTGCAGAATATTAAGTTTTTGGGATCAGACACAGCTGGATTTGAATCCTGGCTTTTGTAATCTCACAAAGTCTTGGTTTTTTCATCTGAAATAATGCTGTCCACCTCATATGGCTGATGTGTAGACTAAGTTACACACACACACACAGGAGATTTGGATTGTGTCATTTTTACAAATGGTATAGATTCTTTGCAGCATTTTTTTATGCACCGATTTTTTTGTTGTCTGCTGTTTTATAGCAGCTCCTCTGCCCTGGACATTGGACATTCCCAAGGCCTGTGTCAGAAGCAGGGCTTTATCCAGAGGCAGACTCTGTAAAGAGATGCAGGGCGAAGCCCTACGTTGAACATGCTGGGTAGTGGAGGCAGCATTAACATGGACCTCGGGTCTTCTGCAGTCATCTGGCTCCCTCAGAGATTTAGGAGAAACTCAGAGCAGTTGTGGCCTCCCTGTTGATCCTCACTCAATCTTGGTGTGTGGCTAAAACAGATACTTTCAGATTCCCTGGGATAGCGCTAACCTACAGTTTTGTAGTCCAGACCTTGGACAAATAGGAAAACATAAATTATACACAAGGGTATCTTGGGCAGATATGTGACAGAGAGTTTCTCCATTCATATCTTTGCCCCTTTGAGGAACTGTTTGCTTTTCTGCATAGCATCCATTCAGATACTCCTCTTTCTTAATGGTGTGGCATTCAGTCAGATAATTTTCTGTGAGGAGGGTAGAAGGAAACTGAGCACAAAGCTCCTCTGCTCTAGAACAAGCACCAAGTCACAGAGGACAAACTTGTGGCACTAAAGTTCATAAGCTTTGAGTTAAAACAGACCCAGGATCAAATTCCCACAGTTATTAGCAGGATAGGGGTTTTAATGTCTCCCAAGGCTCTTTCTTCATTGACTTAAAATGTCTGCTTCTTGCTTGACTGATGCCCAGGCACACAGTTCTGAACTCTGCAGGACTGTGCAGGCATTTAAGAATGGATCCATGTGTGACTGACCATGGCTTTCTTGCTTCTCTTGCTTGCATTAGTAGAAGACTTGCCTCAAGCTCTGTGTTGCAGCCCTTACTTCAAAACATCTCATTTTGATAGTAATCTTGATTCTTCTTTGAAAAATGCATCAGGCATGAAATCTGCCAATATTCTTCTAGCTTGAGTTGCCAAATAAGAGTTTATCCCACGACTCCACTGTAACTAGAAAGAGTGCATGTTTCTCACAGTACAGGCTTTGCGCATTGTAACTGGTTCAATATGAAATGCTCCCCATAGGGGAACTCCTTGGTCTCCAGCTGGTGACACTGTCTGTGATAGCTGTGAAATCTTTGAGAGGTGCAATCATACTAGTGGCAGTAGACCACATGGGGTAAGCCTTGAAGAATTTTTTTAATAGTTACATATATATATAATGAATTTTAGTCATTTTAATTCCCTACCCTCTTCCTTCCATCTTCACTGTTCACCTTTGCAGGATGAGGTTTCTGACCTGCCTGGCCTGTGATCCAAACCCACAGACCTGCAGTCCCACAGAAACACACAGAGGCTTACATTAATTACATCCTGCTTGGCTTATAGCTCAGGCATATTGCTAGCTAGCTCTTTCATCTTAATGTGATTCAACCATTTCCATTAATCTGTCCTGCCACGTGGCCCTGGCCTACCTGTGTTACTTTTACATGCTGACTCTTCAGTGGCTGGATGGTGTCTCTTTTGATTCCACCCTTCTGCCATCTATGCTCCGATTTCCCCTGCCTACTTCTAAGATGCCCTGCCATAGGCCAAACAGTTCCTTTATTAACAAATGATATTCACAGCATACAAAAAGACATTCCACATCACTTCCCCTTTTCTGTCTAATTAAAAAGGAAGGTTTCAATTTCAACATAGCAATATTACATATAACAAAACATCTATCAAGCAAGAATTATAGTTCTAATATCTAGTCCATTTGTATTTAGCAAAATTAAAGAAAATATTCTATCATCTACCTTATCCTTGTAAGTCTAAAGTTTCATATCTAATACATCTTTTATAATAACTAAAGAAAAGTATACTTACAACTATCTAATCTTCAACTACATCCAAGGCCACAGAAAAATATAAAATTATCCAAGTAAACAGAAAGTGAAAGCAACTTCCAAAATTTAGAAATGACAGAGATGACATCTGGCTGCCTGGACAGTCACCCACAGTTCCTTTGTAACAGTGGGGCATCCATCTTCAGCCTACAGGCCCAGAGTCTCTGGTGTACCTTTCAGTGAAGCAGGAAATCTTCTGGCATAGTTCATCAGTCACTTCTCTTTGTGTCCCGAAGGATGTTTTGCAGTTTTCTCTGCAAAGCAGGAACCTGAAGGACCATCTCAACTTGTTCTGCCAAAGTTCAGAGGTCACTTTTCTATGGAACCTGCATGTACAGTCTGTACAGTATACTGTCAGGCATTCAATACAAGAACAGTTTCTTGGGGCTGGAGAGATGGCTCAGCGGTTAAGAGCACCGTCTGCTCTTCCAGAGGACCCAGGTTCGATTCCCAGCACCCACATGGCAGCTAACAACTGTCTGTAGTTCCAGTTCCAGGCAAACACCAAGGCAAATAAATAAATAAAGTTTTAAAAAAAAAAAAAAAAAAGAACAGTTTCTTGTCCAGTGGTTAACTTTTGCCACAAAGAAAGTAAATTCCATACAGAGTTTCTTCAATGCCCATCATTCTCTTGAAATAGATTTGTGTTGCCAGGAGCAGACCCATCTCACTGTACAAAAAAGTCTAAGTTTTTAAAATATTTTAAATGCCATATTCTGTAGGTTCTTGGAGTGTTTAAAGATTACCTATCTAATTGAAATATATCCTTGTATACCTACAAAAATTCTATCTAACATGACTTTAAGTTTGGTTATCACAGATGACTATTAATTTGCATTTCTTAATTTCACATTATAACTTTAAAAGAATTGCATAAACATAATATCTTAAACAAAAGTAGAAATATACATACAGTATAAGAAAATTGACCTTAAACTTGTATCAACAAACCAAAATCCATACCAATATAAAATATTTTGAGATTAACAGCTAATTTTTGGATTAAAGTAAATTCAATAATCTTTTTAGTCATTTCTATATCATATCCCCCCTTTTTCCTTAGAAAGAGATTGACTATGACCACTAATCATTTATAATGAAAACAAACATTTATAAACAATATTTTGGGAATTTGGGTGTAGCTTTTCATTATTACTCCTGCTGATTGAGGGGTGCTGGCAATCTTACTAGGGTCTTGAGGCTGGATCATCTTTGTCAGCAGCCTTGAAACCGATGTGACCATCTCTTCTCATCAAAGATCAGGAGGTCTTTGACCAAACCATATTAGCATAGAAGCAATCCACAGGTTCTCATCTTCTGTGGAAACAAAAGCAGAATCTTTTTTCCAAAGCAACATATCCTTAGACACAAATTTCAAAGTCATTTAAAATATGTTTGTTTAATTTAGCAGCCTTTATAATCAATTGTCTTTCTGCAGTTAGTTCATTAAAAGTTAAAAAATTAAAAGAAAATATAATAATAACTATAATCCAGACTCTGTATTTTCCATTTTTATAGGCTTATTATATTTTTATTACTCTGTTTCTCTTTTAAGAAATACCTCTTTTTAATTTCTATTTACATGACTCTGGCTAATATGTGTAATAATATGCAGTCAACCTGGGATGTCATTCATTGCTGCTTCCATAATTAAAAGAGAGGTGATGGATGCCTCCTGTGAAGATCCATGAGTCGGGCCCAGTGTGTGCCTTGTCTTTAATCAGCTGGGACACTCTGAAGCCTGGAGGAGGGAGGAGAGTGTCTCACTTTGGAAGCTTCCATTACTGATAACTTTGCCTTCCCCTTGTAGTGACTGTGTCACTCACATTGTGGCAGAGAACAACTCAGGATCAGATGTCCTGGAGTGGCTGCAGCTACAGAACGTCAAAGCCAGCTCCGAGCTTGAACTCCTTGATGTCTCCTGGCTGATTGAATGCATGGGAGCTGGGGAACCAGTGGAGATGACGGGGAAACATCAGCTTGTTGTAAGCAGCTCCTTTGCTCGATGGCCACTGACATGGGCGTCAGAATCCACAGGCTTGGGTTGATTCCAGAGTCTTTCCTCATGGAGTTCACTTAGCTCTGTTGGGCTTCTGTTTACCGCTCTACTGTAGAACGATCATGCCCACCTATGTGAAGTGACACACACATAAATTATGTACAGTGTTGACATGTCAAAAGCACCTAATAAATGGAAGCTACTTTTAAAAATTATTTTTTAACTTTTTAAAACAAATTATTTTTTTAACTTAAATATATTATTTATTATGTACTCAGTGTTCTGCCTACACACCAGAAGAGGGCACCAGCTTTCATTATAGATGGTTGTAAGCCACCATATGGTTAATGGGAATTGAACTCAGGACCTCTGGAAGAACGGCCAGTGTTCTTAACCTCTGAGTCATCTCTCTAGTCCCATAAGAGAACTATTTTTTCTATTTATTTATTTATTTATTTATTTATTTATTTATTTATTTATTTATTTATTTATTTTGAGATGGAGTTTCTCTGTGTTATAACCCTGGCTGTTTTGGAGCTCTCTTTGTAGACCAGGGTTGCCTCAAACTCACAGAGATCCACTTGTCCTTAGCTCCAAAGTACTGTGATTAAAGCCATGCATCTACACAGACCAGCTTAAGAGAACTATTATTGTGAACACATGCATTCACAGATACTTCAAATACTGCAAAATACTTCAGCTCTGATATTCTGGAAGTAAAAAAGTAAAAAGTTGGGCTGGAGAGATAGCTCAGCAGTTAAGAGCACTGACTGTTCTTCCAGAGGACCTGAGTTCTATTCCCAGCATCCATATGGCAGTTAACAACTGTCTGTAATTCCAAGATCTGACACCCTTACACACTTATACATGTAGGCAAAACACCAATTTACATAAAATAAAAATATTTTTTTAAAAAGTAAAAAGTTCCTATTTTTCTCACACTGATAATTCATGAAAAATGAAAGAATATGAGTTTTTCATCAATAATGCTAGAACCTCTGAGAAAGAGGTTTGAACCATCTGCAATAAATTCACACACACAAAGGAAATGATCATTAATTGCTAATTCTTTTTTATTTTGTGATTTCCAAATACACATATTGGGTGTATATATATGAGATGTCATAATGAATTTTCTATCTAGTGTAATTAACATATACTAATAAAAAGAACAATAGAACACTAGAGATGGATGTGACACATTTTGAACTCTCTGATTTTACCCTCTTCCAAGGACAATTGCCATAAATTATCTTAAAGTAAACATTTTCTTTATATTTGAGTAAATATTTATAGTTATGTACACTTGTGATTGACATTGTCATTCAAAATGGACACTTATGCTTTTGTGTAGGTGAGAAGAAACTCTTCCCCGAGTCATGCTCCAGGCTCCCAGAACATTCCACCACCTACTGTGCAAAAGATCTCCCAGTATGCTTGTCAGAGAAGGACAACTCTAGACAACTGTAACCGGCTATTCACGGTGATGACACTTTCCCAAAACCCAGGGCAAAACAGGGGCTGGAGGCTTCTTTCCATGACTCTACAAGTTAAATTATGATTCTTCTGGAAATCTGAAAATGCTTACCTATCTTGCCTGCCTAATCTGACTTCTTGTTCTTTGCCAAGTGGGCCTCTTTTTTTCATGAACATGGAAAAACATATTTAGTTTATTCTATAGAGACAGGTTTCCAGCTGCTCCAGGGTCAGGGTTTGCCAGGGAAACACATTCTGTAGAGTGTCAAGTACAGGACTTCTCATCTCTAACTTTCAAGTGCATCTGTGAGGGAGAACAGGAAACGGATGGCAGCCACTGGGCTCACTGAACCACAGCTGTGTTCTCTGCTAGTAAGGAAAACATGCCTCACCTTAAATAACCCTGGCTCTGGGTGAGTGTGATAACACACCCCTTCATTTCACAAGCATAGCTATGTTTTATGTAGAAGCTAAGAGAATTAGATGTGTGGGGATCATGACAGAACCCTAGCCACTGATTGGTAAGGAAGACAGCAAGGACTATATCCACTCATGCATGATTCCTGGGCACCATGAGCACCAGCTCACAGCTTGGTTAAATTGTTTCTAAATGTCTGATGACCTTGAACTCAGTTTCTTCATAGTTAGACAACTATAGTTGGCTGTTTTCACTCTTTACTCTTTGGATCTTTTCTCTTTGTCTCTTAGGAGACCTACCACCCAGTTACCAAATAAATTATACAGAGGATTATTATTTTTCTTATAAATGCCTGGCCTTAGCTTGACTTGCTTCTAGTCAACTTTTCTTAACTTGAATTATCCTGTCTACCTTTTGCCTCTGGGTTTTCTCCTTCTCTATTTCTGTACATTTTTCTTTACTTCTTACTCTGGGGTTTGCCGTGTAGCTTAATGGCTGGCCCCTGATGTCCTCCTCTCCTTCTTTTCTTGATCCCCAATCCTTTTGTCTCCAGATTTCTTCTTTTATTTATTTATTCTCTCTGCTCACCAGCCCTGCCTATACTTTCACCTGCCTGGCTATTGTTTTTTTTAAGCTCTTCATTAGACCAACCAAGTGTTTTAGATAGGCAAAGTAACATAGCTTCACAGTTAAACAAACGCAACATAAAAACATGCAACATATCTTTGTATGATTTTAAAAAATATTCTACAGCATAAACAAATGTAACACATCTTCGACTAATATTCCATAACAGCCACCTGTCTTTTCAATTAAATGACAATGTCCCACAGGGGAGGATGCAAAGGTGCAGGAGGCTGATCCTTACTTCAAATGTACACGACTAGTAAAAGGAACAGGAGGAGCCTGTGAGGGACTCTGATCTGGTTTTATTTTTTAGGATGCCTTTGATATACTGGCTGAAAACTATGAGTTTAGAGAGAATGAAGGCTCTTGTGTGACATTTATGAGAGCAGCTGCTGTACTGAAATCTCTGCCTTTCCCCATTGTTAACATGAAAGACACAGAGGGAATTCCCTGCCTCGGGGACAAGGTGAAGTGCATCATAGAGGTAAGGGAGAAGTGGAAATTTCAGCACCTCCAAATAGGGGTGTGTGTGTGTGTGTGTGTGTGTGTGTGTGAGAGAGAGAGAGAGAGAGAGAGAGAGAGAGAGAGAGAGAGAGAGAGAGAGAGAGAGAAAGGAGATCACATAGGTATGGACTTTCTCCTCTTATTTAACTATAGATAGACCAACATAGCATAGAAAGAGATAGGTATAGATGTGTAGAATTCATAACCCAGAATGATCCCAGTTAGACTACATGGACCCAGCTAGAAGGGAAACAGAGTGCTCTGGCTCCCCAGCCAGGCGAGATGAAAAGCTCTATCTCACTTGGGCTCTTCCTGTCCAGCACAGGGTGATGTTCAATGGGCTGATTCTGCAAGTATAGTTTTCTGAGAAGAAACTGGACACATTTAACAACATTTAATAATTTCTTAGCAAGGCAAGTTTGCTATCCAGTAGCAAGTTTCAATCTAATCAAATGCAAAGTATATTATTCTAGAAAAAATATCCCAGCTCAGACAACAGAGGCTAGACCTCAGAAGGGCTTGATAATGACTGGCTTTTCAGTGGATCAATGATTAACCTGATGGATCGAAAAGTTCTTATTTCAGTAGGTTGAATCCATTGAAAAGAAAATTATTTGGACAAAACTCGTCATTGGATATTGTGTCCTAGTTTCTGTGGTTCCAGACCCTCATCCTCCTCATCCTCCTCATCCTTCTCATCCTCCTCATTCTCCTCATCCTCCTCATCCTCCTCATCCTCCTCATCCTCCTCATCCTCCTCATCCTCCTCATCCTCCTCATCCTCCTCATCCTTCTCATCTTTCTCATCCTCCTCATCCTTGTCTGAGATTATAAAGGGTCTTTGGATCCAAGGTCAACTAAAGGTTTTCAGAATTACATGGAAATTCTTGCTTTTTCCAGATAAGCCAGGGAAATTCTTCAAGTTTCTTGAGAAACCAGCAGCCTGGGCTGTAGGTTTGAGCCTGACATGGTGATTATGTGAGGACGTAATTCAAAATCTTTAGTTCAATTCTCCTTACAGGGAATTATTGAAGATGGAGAAAGTTCTGAAGTCAAAGCCGTGTTAAATGATGAAAGGTATAAATCCTTCAAAGTAAGTAGTAATTTTACATTTGTTTACTGGGGAGAGCTTTTCTATTTACTTGTTGTGGATGGTTGTTTTAACTCAGGCTGCCGTGCCAACATGCCACAGACTGAGCTGCTTAAACAAAAATTTATTCTCTGTCTGTTCAGGAAGCAGAAAGTTTAGGTCAAGATTCTAGGTTAAGATTCTAAAGAGGGCTGTCTCTGAAGCCTGCAATGGCCAGCCACCTTCTTGCTGTTGCCCTCACATGGCAGAGATAGGGGTGAACAAATGCATGGCTCCTAGTTTGCTTGCACTTGGCTATCTTTCTCTTACACTATTGTATTAAACATGACTCCATGCTTAGGGAATGGTCCCTTCCACAGAAGGCTTCCTGCACCAATTAACAGCCAACCCCCCCCCACAGACATGCCCACAGACCAATGTAGTACAGATAACTCCTCATTAAGACCCTTTTCCTAGGTGATTCTAGACTGTGAGGAGTTGACAAAGCTAATTAGCATGTCTCCCAAAAACCCCCATATGCAAAAACCATCACAATGAGGACTTGGGCTTCAACATGAGGTGTTCAATTCAGTCCAGAGCAGAGTCCTAAGAAGCAGATGCATTTGAACAAACAGGGTGTTCTATCTTTCTTCCATATGAGGAAATTGCCTATCCAGAATCTGCCTTTCATGGTTACAAATGTCAAAGGGACATAAGTATACAAATGGAGCAAACCTGGTCCAGAGGAAAAAACATATTGTCCTCATTGCATCCTCATTTCTGAGATTCAGGACCTTTTGGTTTTTCTTACCTTGGAGTCTCAGGTACCATGGCCAGTTCCTTTAGTTCCTAAGTGATGCTAGGCCTAGTGTAAGGCTGGAGCAGTTTAGGCCTGTACTTTGCCATGTGCTGAGCCTGCGTGAGCAGCCTTCCATCAGAGGTGTGGTGCAGGATTATGTGTAAGAGACTGAGCAACCTGGAGACAGCTGAGAGACAGTTCCACACAGTTGCAGAACAGGCCATCTGTTACCTAGGTTATACCAAAGCCTTGCACAGATGTTGGCCTGCCTCTCATTCATTTTGTGACACTATGGCCGTGAAATGGGTCTCTAGAAACAAGAGGCCTCTGATGTTACCATCAGAGTTACCATCTCCAGTCTCAAGCAAGAGCTCCATAAAGTGCTGAGAACCTGAGCAAGAGCTTCAGAACTTACCTAAAAAGTCAGGTATGGTAGCATGCCTTTTAAATCTCAGCCCTGAGGAGGCAGAGACAGGCAGTTCCCCGAGGCTCACTGGCCATCTGTTCCAGCCTGAGGTTGGCTTCTGGGTTCCACATGCACAGTTATATATGCTCACATATATATGTACATGTACACAGACACACACACACACACACACACACATGCACCATCAATTCTTTTGTTTTCAAGAGTCACTGAGCTAAAGTTTTGCTTGTATTACTTGTCCATAGCCTGAGACTTTGGAAAGTGTGACTCCAGTGAGGATTTGGGGGACTAACAGCTTGCTTTTCGCTCCCTTTCAGCTCTTTACATCAGTGTTTGGAGTGGGGCTGAAGACAGCTGAGAAATGGTTCAGGATGGGTTTCAGAACTCTCAGTAAAATCAAGTCAGACAAAAGCCTGCGGTTTACACGGATGCAGAAAGCAGGTAATCAGGAATTGCTCTGGGTTTGTCAGGGCACAGTGGCAGTCTCTTTTCCTTGGACTCCGGTCCTAAGGAGTTAGGTAGATCTTGGCTCCAGCACTTGTTACTGAGTGACCTGGTTCAAACCTTGAGGCTTCATCGTCTCACTGATGAACCTGAGATAACTGGGGAATGCATCAACTCACACAAAGGCCTGAGCCTGGCCTAGAACAAAGCTTCTTCCCGGACGGCTGATTGCCTTTATCCAGATGTCAAACCAGGTCAGACACTGTTCTGCCTCCTACAGCCTCCTCTAGACACGTGGGTCTGGCTGTCTCCCTGGGTAAGGATCATGCAATGGAGAGTCAAAGGCAGAGGAATAAGCTGATTGGGAGGAAGGAGAGAAAAATGTGTCTGAATAAAGTATACCCATGGTGGATTGGTTCACACTGTGAATGTGTGCTAGGGACTAGAAAACAGAAAAAGGCAGCAATCCAGACACAGCCTTGATCTGTCCAACCAGAGCCCTGGAGCCTAGGAAGAGACAGTGCATTGTGGAAATTGAAGAGCTGCTAGCACCATCTGAATGTCTAATACCTACCCTCCCACCCCACCCCCACTCCACACAGTGGCCAGACCACTTTCTTCCGTGGACTGTGCTGGTATCTTTTCCAGAAGTGAGGAGATATAGCCCCTAAATATGTTGATATATATTAATAACATATTCAGGGTTCATCTTGTAACCCTGTTAATTTCTGCTTAAAATATATTTATTTTTAGCCTATGTATAGGGATGCTTTTGTCTGTATACGTGACTTTGCACCCATTTGTGTAGTGCACATGGAGATCGGAAGAGGGCATTGAATCCCCTGGAACTGAGGTTACAGAAGGTAGTGACCCACTATGTGGATACCAGGAATTAAACCTGGGTCCTCTGGAAGAGCAGCCATTGCTCTTAATCACTGAGTCATGTCTCAGATTTGCTGATTTCTGAGTAATTGCTAATAAGCTTTATACAATGCCACACAGGAAATAGAAAAAGAATCTAAGAAAAAATATCTAGTATTTCTACTCTGGACCCCAGAACGTACACATCTAACAATCATGTTTTACAGCAGTTTCAGAGATCCCTTTAAAAAGAAGTGTATGTAATGATTAAATGTAAGCAGCAGAAAGAAGAGTGGACAATAGTGAGGGCTGCTGACACCTGGAGAGGAAGTGGAAAGCAAAATAATATTTCACTCACAGAGCTTTGAATGATGATCATCCTGCTTCAGTGTCTTGAGTCCTGGGAATACAGGTGTGAGGTGCTAGCTCACAGCTACACATTCTTAAGAAAAATCCTAACTTCATGTCCATGTGCATCACTGAGTGAGTAAGCATAGGAAATTCCACATACCAACTGAGTCATACTTGATGCCAGTGGAAATGGCAGTTTCTCTATTAAAGCCTCATGAAGCATTGCTCTTCAGCCTAAACCCCTCTCATCCATACAGAAGCTATGTTCCTTCCGATAAAAAAGATGACTGTGCCCAACAGAGCTAGAAAAGACATCAGCATTCGTGTTAAGACAGGAGTTCCTCAAGCATCTGGCTTGGTAGAGACAAGTGATGGAGATGTTAGCGTGAACATCTTTTCTTGGTCCTTGCAACTGTCCTAGTTAGAGATCATAGATGGCTTTGAACCTGGGAACTTTGTTTACAGTGTGCTCAAACCAAATGGCCTCCTGGCCACCTGTCATCCTGCGGTGAGAAACAGCCTCTAGAGGAGTCTGTCTCCCACTTGTCAAGTGGCATTTGAGTGGTCCCCTTTAGGGACCCTCAATGAAAGTACAGTGTGTAGAAGCCTCCAGAAATGTCAGCAGACTGACTGTCGCACATGCACCCAGCTTCTTTCTCTCCAGGACCCCCTAATCCTTGGAGTTGAGTGTATTTCCCTCTCTGCCCGCCTCCAGCCACTCCGTGGGATCAGCCAGGTGGCACACTCTCCCCACTGTTGCTTCTGAACTGTCATTGGTTCATAGCCCTCAGGCCTAGAAGCAGCAGCCCAACCCCTCCAAGGCACGGTGACTTTGCTATGGACACAGACCCACCCGATTCCTCTTGTTGCCTTTTACTTTTCTAATGAAGCCACCACTTACAAGTCCTGAGTTTATCTACCACCCCACTCCCCTTTTTAGGGAGGTATTGAGACAGGGTTTCTCTGTGTAGCTCTGGCTTTCCTGGAACTCACTATGTAGACTAGGCTGGCTTTGAACTCACTATTTAGACCAGACTGTGCTGGAACTCACTATGTAGACCAGGCTGTGCTAGAACTCACTATTTACACCAGGCTGTGCTGGAACTCACTATGTAGACCAGGCTGTGCTGGAACTCACTATGTAGACCAGGCTGTGCT